>JAOTON010001171.1:0-212500 GCA_034440635.1 Lepas anatifera
ACGTTAAAACGCATAAGTCTAGCAATCCCTTAAGGCCTATAATTTCCCAAACCCCTAGCCCTTTGTACAAGTTAGCCAAACGCCTCAACGAATTGCTTAAGCCATTCGTTCCAGAGAATTTTAGCTTAAAATCAGTCGATGAGTTTATAGACATCTTAAGGACAAACAAACCTACAGGCATGCTGGCTTCTATTGACGTAGAAAGTTTGTTCACCAATGTTCCTGTAAATGCCACAATTCAAATAATATTTCGACTACGTGTACCACAACCCAGATCCGAAAAATGCCCTCTGAAAATGCTCTGCCACCATCCTTGGGCAGCTGCTTCAAGCTTGTACCAGTGAGGCCCCTTTCAGAGGACCAGACGGTACCTTTATACCGACAGCGAGAAGGTGTCGCGTGATGGGCTCCCCCTTGGCCCCCTCTTTGCTAACGCTTACATGTCGGCGGTTGAGAACCTTGTCCTATGTGATCCTGATGTGCGCCCTAACATCTATTGCAGGTATGTAGATGATATATTCTGTGATGTGAGAGATGAGGATCATCTAAAACCCTGATTTCTAAACTCGAACACAACAGTGTGCTCAAGTTCACACAACGAGTTAAGTATTGATAAGAAGATCCCCTTTCTAGACGTAATGGTGTCCGATATTGATGGCAATTTTGTGACAGATGTGTCTACCGCAAGGCCGACGAACGAAGGCCGAGTACTCAACGGAGAGAGTGAGTGCCTGGAGAGGTACAAACGCAGTGTTACAACTGCGTTTGTCAGGCGAGCATTTCGTAACTGCTCCTCGCAAACTGCTCTTCACAGTGAGTTAATGTGAATTCGTCAGATTCTTGTCAAACAACGGATACTCTAACAAGGTTGTTGATGAGACTTTCAAAAACATCTAAAAAGACCAGTAGTGACAAAGCGCCAGAAGCGAAATGCATCAGGCTCTTACTACTGCAACTTTATGAGCAGTGCCCATGAAGATGACGAAAGAATCATGCAGCATATCATTCTGCGACAACTTAAAGTGCACAAATTCTGACACCCAGCTGCATCTCACTATCTATTACAAAAATAGAAAACTTCCAACCTCATCATTCTCAACAATACATCAGACAAGACTACCCCTCTGTCACGCCACCAATGTACTTTATCAATTTAACTGCCCCTTAGGAGACTGTAGGCTCCTTGCCGCTAAGTACATCGGTGCCACGACAACATCCCCTCCTTCACGACGCCTCACTCTACACAAAGCACCAGGCCACACCAGCTCCATCAAGAACCACGTAGAACAACACCACCAAACACAGCCTTCACCAGAAAAATCCTCACCGACAGCACATTTACGCACAAGCATATCAATGATCATCTCAGAATTTGGATCACAGAAGCACTTTACATCCGCGAACACAACCCTGAACTAAACACGCAACTCGATCAAACTGAGAAGCTCCATCTGTGGAATACATGACGGAAGTGTAAACTAAGAAGAAAAAAATTGGGAAAGACTTTTGAGGCCTCATGTTTTTGTGTATGCTCAAAAGAGGAAGTTAAAGCTTTAGTCACGTTATCATATATTCATACATATTGTGAGCTTCATTCTTCATACAACCGATCATCTTTTTGAAATCCGCTCGACCCTGCCACGACTTTTATATAATATGTGTTTTTGTATATAATATTATTATGTGGTTATGTCATTAATGTCTCGATAATGATCGCTGAAAGCCTTTGAAACGTCGACTGTACCTGTAAATGCCGTGAATAATATAACTGTGTAATGCCTACCGATTTAGGACTTACATTATCTTCCATCAACGACAACAAAGTGAAAAACTGATACGAACCTGCGAAAACGAAAACAAAAAAACTAGCTAAAACAGAATTCTTCGCTGAAGTTTAATCGACAGTGTTTAGAGAGAAAATATATGGCCAAAATACACACACACATATATATAAATATATATATATATATATATATATATATATATATAGTGCGTTCTAGATTTATAGAAAACAGCTTATCAAAATTATAAGTCCACCAGAATTGGGGGGGGTGCCCAATGCCCACATCCACCCATTGTCGACCAGATACAGTGCTCATCCACCAACAATGCGTTCACCATATAATCGGATGGGCACTGGAAATAGTCATCGCAATGAACGCGTAAAAAAACACCCCCAAGAACGAAGTCACACAGCTTTTGTCATTGACAACCTATAATTTAGTTTCTTCATGAAGGTTTTTTTTGATAGAGGAGTTCATGAGGTAACTTTCCAGTGGTTAAGCAATTTGGGTAATTGTTGGGGTGTACCAAAATAGCCGAGGTCAAGCGACGTACCCAGGTTATCCCTCGCCTTTTGGCACGGTTTTGGGGATCAGACTGCGAGCTTTCATGTAATTCTCTATGTCCAACACACGTTGACTCCTCTAAGTCATATTTAAAATTTCCTTGGGGTGAGATATTAGCGAACACAGACAAGGCATTCTAATCACATATTGTCCGGCCGTGTTCCAAAACAGCGCTCGACCTCAGACTGTTCGTTTTAGATGTTTAATTTTTCAGCAATAAGCAGTACCTACCTAAGGCTGGTGCCGCCCAATCTTCTGAAAACCAGCAAGAAATTGTCATTAAAAATGGAACACTTGCCTGGGTGAATTTTTGTACCAATATACCATAAAAAACTTCTCAAAACATAAACTTTCTTAAGGTTAAGCACATATATAGTGCTTACGTTGAAGTGACACGTTGATGAAAATACCAATTGCTCCATTAAATCACCAATAAAAATACATCAGTAAGGTCATTCAAGTAATCACCGATAAAGCCATTCATAAAAAAATTAAATCTGTCAAGAATTGTCTTAAGGGATGATAGACTTATCGCCCTCTTCCCTCTCTAGATTCACGATGGCGAATCCTCCTTATATCCTCTCTTGCAGCGCCAAAGGGGCCCGACGAGCATACAATCATACTGTTATATAACCTAAGGAGATTTGTGCGCATATTCTCATGCAATCATTCTCAAATTCATTGACCGCGAGTGTTTCGGTCAAATAGAATTACTAAGAATGACACATTTTTTGCAATGACTTCATAGTCAAGGATACCCAATGTCAAAGTCAAGGTCACATGTCAAGTTCAAAATGTTCTTTTTCAAGTTTAAACCCTCATTTTTCCGGCCAAGGATTGCTATACTGCTGGTAATATTGTACATTATCGGGGAATATATCACATGGTTACGTAATCGGTCAGTGACCCCGAATGACCTTTGACCTCAAACTGCAGAGGATATTGTTTTGAACTTTCTATCTATGAATTTAGTTTGCTTTCAGTGTATTTCTACTCACATTCCGTTATTGTATGTATGTACATACATCTACCGGCCTTTGAGCCATTCCCGAGTTTACATAAAACCCGCAGGAGATTTCCTAGGTCATCTAAGTGAATGCGACAGTTAATAACAAATCATTGGATAGGGACAGAGTTTTCATTTCGATGTCATTAGCCTGTGGGAGCATGTGTTGAAGTACTGAGCATGGTGAAACACGCATTTATACAAGCTGTGGGATACGAAAAACACGGCTGGGTATCATTCGAACCCCTTTTACAAAAGAGGGAGGCCTCAGACTGTCATATCCTTGACTGACGACACTATTTTGGCGACTCGCTTTCAGTTGACTACAATGGCCACGAACCTGCACCTGTGCGTGGGTTCGATCCCACCCAGACAACCCCACAGGGGATCGTGGCAGGAGCGGCGAGACGACGGGGACGAGCTTGTTTTCTTCCCGCCACGACTTTTTAGTCACCCTGACACTTCTCGGAATCAGGAGTGGTACACATAACACCCATGGGCGCCGAAAGCGGGGGACGGGGGGACGCGTCCCCCCCTGTTGGCCAACCAGGGGGACGTCCCCCCCAATTTTTGGGCCAATGGTCATTAAGGCTGTCAGGTACCGAATATGCTCAAAATTCGCCTCCCCAGTCAACACCAGCCCGGGTCCGTCCCCCCTGCGAAAATTCTGTGGCGGCGCCCCTGATAACACCTTACATAGTTCAATCAAATGGGCTAAGCTGATTTGTTCAGGACCAAGTGGTACAAAACAAATTGTGACGATAGACTGGCAAACTCAGGTGCAGATCCAGGGGTCGAGCCTGGCTATGTGCCAACAACAACAACGTTTATTTTGTTACCGGAGTATTTCAAACGTCAAACAAACGTCTCGATCGATGAAAAAGCGCATCAACGCTCTTAACTATCCAGCCCCTCACGAATTTTTGTACGATTAATATCCGTCAATATACCGCCGCCTCAAACCCATGGCCACCCACTACGGCTGAGGTCACTGTCCCGCCGCTGCGAAGGTGTACAACTTCGTTTTAATTTATTATAAATGAACATTTATTTAGTTCAAATATCTTGCTATTGATTATGAATTCAATAGTTTTGCGTGCAATAGTGCATGACCATCCTCATCACTTGGTGAATCCGTAAAGTAGGATATTTACGGGGCTGTTGTCTATTTTTCAGGGCTGTAAAACTTGTGCCGACAATTTGACCAATGCTTTATTCTACTAAACTTCGATGATTTGCATTTCTTGGGCAGCACAACAATTAGTATTTGGTCTCTTCGTTGTTATAGCCACAAATGCAGAAAGGCGATGCAAATATTTGAACTTGATTTGCCTGGGTGTTCAGTTTTGACATGCTGTCTCTTAACACGCGCATTGACGGGGGGCGGGTACCCGCCCCCCTCGGGTTTTTCGGAGACGGTAGAAAAACGGCGGCGCGTAGCGCCGCCGTACTTGGTATACCTTTTCCCTCATCATTTTTACAACTTCTGTGAAAATTTTAAGGTTAGGTCATCTCAGGTCAGGTCACCAGTACAGGTCAAGTGACCCGATCTCAAAAAAAAGTTTAAGATAGCATAAGTCGGAGCAGGGTGAACTTATCCGATTGAAACTCATATCACATAATGGCCCCACCGAGTTCTCTAAGATATGTTCCGGTATTTTTGATATCAATGACCTAAGGTCAGGTACGAGGCATGACCTCTCCATAGGAAATACATGGGAAAAATGGTTTTTACGGAATAACTCAGTAACGGATGGTGATATAGCATTTATTTTAGCTGCATTAGACTCGCCTGGGCTTTGCGGTTCTAATGATATGCATTTATATAATTTGACCCTGACCTGACCTCAGGTCAGGTCAAATCCTTGATTTGACCTAGCAGGGTCAAAATATATATAATTCGATTCGGCTTGCTAAGAGGATTTATATAGTTAAAGTCGTTTTGCTCTATCTTTACTTGTTCAGATGTAATGGCCGAAAAACTGAATTTACATGTTATCCCTATGACGGGCATGTTTTGACCTCTCGTGACCTTAAATGTGACCTGACAACAAAATGGTTCAAATGTTTTCGATGGAGAAGTGGATGGGCAGCCCAACGCCGTTTACCGTTTTTCGCTACCTACCGTGGTTCTCGAGATCTTAGGGGGGGCGGGTACCCGCCCCCGTCCATGCGAAGGTGGCTCAGACCTCCGTCAATGCGCGTGTTAAATATCAATGACATCAACAGGGAGCTTAGAAATTTCAGCCATATCCATAATACTTGGGTGGTTGCCTACTTCGCAAATGTTCCCCCACTTGTTTTTTTGAAGGGTTGATTTGGTGCGCTTATCCTGATTTGTTCTGATAGTTCGTTGAAAATTTTAGTTGTGACTGGCAGAAAATATATTTTGGAGTCTGTTCCTTGCATTAATTCAGTTCTTTGGTGCGCGTTTCGGAGTGATCTGTCCGTATCGTTCTGCCTCCAATTATGTAAAACGCTTTGGATATAGTTGCGCAAATGTCCACGGGTGAGGTTGTGGAGGAACTGCAGTTTGTGGATTTCGCGTCTTGTCTTGAGTGATGTCCAGTCGAGATCAGCCTAGCCGAGTCCCCTCCCCTCCTTTCTCGCCAACAGCCAGATCTTATCCACCCTGTCTGATTTTGGTCGTTTCTAAAAAGAAAATCACGATTCTACCCAGTCTCCTCAACTTTTTTTTAGATCCGTTACTGGGCAAGTGAACGTTGGATCCTCGGCAGTTCATCATGGATATAGTTTTTACACTTTGTCAGAGTTAAACCTCCTGAGTCCCCACGTATAGGTATCTATACGCAGGTTTGAATGGCTCTACCACCTCTTACCAATGTCGTAGCCTTTTAAAGCCATTATGTATACAAAGCTTGAAATTTCAGCCTTCGTCTGGTGTCAAAGCCATAAACTAAACCCAAGGGTAAGTGAGTCGAAATTTTCTTTGTTTGACGATAGACGCGGGCGCCGGACGGTTTCGCGGCTGCTCCGAGGAAGGTCGGTAGTTCAAAGAATGTTACTGACAGAACCTAGTTTTGATAAGTGTATGAACAGGAAGCTTAAATTATTGGAAATTTATCAGTTTTCGTCCGGTGTTTTTAGCATTTGTGGTTGCTGAACAATCTCCTTCGAGGATGCTATATATAAGATTTTATAAGCCCAATAAATCATATTTAAAAATCTTGGAATTCTGATTTTTGTTCATTATTGAGTTCCTTGTGTCCAAAACACCAAAATCAAAAAGGTTTTGCACTTACATCAAATGCTTTGGGCTCGGGTCTCAAGAGGCGCTATGTTTTATCCTAACATATGCACTCTGTTTAAGACTTGTGAATGAAAAAAACGTAATTGTTTTGCTAATCATCTTTAAGATGATGACATTCACTACACTGATTCGTAATTTAAACATACTATTTTGACAATATTCTAAGACCGGCGACTACACTGCCTTCTGCTAGAACCAGTCGGAAGATCGATGGTACTACGTTAACGACACCTCGCTCAAGGAAGTGCCAGCAATAGAAGCGAGAGAGGCATCAGCATATTTACATGCTCTGTTACACCACAAAAATTTGTTCATAATCGTGGAATAATTGTGAAGTGATAGTATTCATGGAAAAAGTGCCATATTGTTATTGGATATATTCTCACGGAATTTTTCAATCATGCACGCTGGCATGCAATAACATGGACGTTAATATAAAACAATTAAGCGCATACCTTTGATGATTAAATGCGATGACACTTTTTTAATACGGGCCAAAGCCATGACGTCTATTCCAGTGCACCATCCGCATCATTTCTTTGATTGTTTTCTAATATTTGTATATCAATGCATTCTGTTAAAATACACCATTGGGGGTAAACCGGTTCAGTACGCGCCATGACTTAGGATATGTTTCTCCAAGGCAGCCTGGGTATAATACTTGCCAAACAGTCTGTAAAATGCTTGCATACATGCATTCTGAGAGCATGGATTTGCAGAATTATATGTTTTAGTGCATAAGTGTCGCCACCGGCCAAAGGTGGGGGGGCCAGACAAACTTCAACCTGATGCTGACAAAAACCTTTCAACGTCAAGATAAAAAACTGTTCGAATTTGTGCTCCTGGTTGCCTTCTGCAGCGGCTGGTTATAAGAATGTCCGGTTTTCTCTCATTTTGACTGAGATCAGGAAATTTTTGGCCAAAAGTGGGGCAGGCCCCCCGGCCCCCCTTTTCCGACGCGTATGTTTTAGTGTACCAAGCAGCCACCCCTCCCTAAAGGGAATGTGGCTCCTTTATAACGTAATTTTGAATGGGATAGCCAAGTTATAAGGCATGTCGGAAAACCCGGTACTCAATATATCACATGTATTGTAACTAAAAATTTCCGCAGAGAAAAGCTAAAAACCTACCTGAAATGTACCCAAGCGGTCGGCCCAAGGCCTTTAAATGTTAAATGGGCCGGATAGAGTTCCCAGTTGTTGGCATGACGACATTATGACGTCACGGTGAGTAGTCAGCCAATTGAAACCCTTGAAGCCTTATTGAATATGGCAGAAGTTGCTAGATCATAACGTCATCCACAGGCAGAGGTTTGTTTTTCCCCTTCAGGAGCAGGTAAGAAAATAAAAATATTGAGTTTGTTGTACATTTTTTAAAGAAATCTTGGACGTTTCATGATTTTTTACTAAAAATACCTCTAATTACACTAAATTCGGGATTCGCCCAAGGTGTCACATTCCCTTTAATGAAACGTCAAAACAGTATTAAACTGTCCTTAAAGGGAATGTGGCACCTTGTCGAAACCTTGAAATTTGTGTAATTAGGCGTATTTTTGCCCGAAAATAATGAAACCACTCATTATTTTTCTGAAAAATTACAATAACCTCGAGAGTTTGATTTTCAAAATGCTCCTCTAGGAAAAGAAATAAATATCCGCCTGTGGATGATGTCATGATCTGGTAACCACTACCATACTCGAAACGCTTCAAGGGCTTCGATTGGCTGATGCTCATCGTGACGTCAGCATATGTTGTCACACCAGAAGCTCACAACAATGGCCGCCTGGCGAGAAATACATGAGAAGTACATTTCGGGTAAGTTTCAGCTTTTTTCTATGGAAATATCGAGTTCCAAGACAAATGATATATACAGTACCGGGTTTTCCGACTTGCTTTACAACTTAGCTATCTCAGTTAAAATCAGGTTATAAAGGTGCCACATTCCCTTTATTATCAGAGCTGCATTATGAAATCCATGGAGCGAAGCGGATTGAGATTTCTCAAGCGACTCCATACTGGCCGCTCGGCGAGTCTAGTCGTGGTCAGAAGCCGGTGACGAACGAAGTGAGAATCGGCTTCTATTCTAATAGTTTTTCCGGTCTTGTCTCGTCGTCATCGTTGTTGTCAGAAGCCGGTGACGAACGTAGTCAGAAACGGCTTCTATTCTAACAGTTTTTCCGGTCTCATCGTGGTCTGTTGTTGTTGCCGGAAGCCGGTAACGAACGAAGAGAGAAATGGCTTCTATACTAAAATGGAGGGGGGGTGCGGCTCAAATGTAATTCGAACGTGAATAGACTACTCGAAGAAAGCTGGTAAGAACAAAAGTAGCTATACTATACTCCCAATGCCTTGCAAAGAATGCCCTATAAAAAAGCCCGTAATTAACTAACCTTTTTTATATGATAAGTTGCTATAGGCGTGCTCAGGTTTTGTGATTAAGGGAGTTTCGCGGTTATGCCAACATATTTTGATATACTAAGTACAATGCATGGGGAAAGCATCTAAGACCGAACAGAGAAAAACATCATTCACAGGAAGATCAAAGCGAAAATATATTCAGAGTCCCCCGGCTTGTTTAAGGTTGGACAATATCACAAGTATGAATAGCCCTTTTAGACATTGGAAATATACTTTCTATGATATATAAGTGACTACTTTCCAGAATTCTGTCAAGTTTTCTACGCCCGCTGAATTGGGGGATACAGCATCATGACACATTTCCAGGTCGGTACATGGCGCCTGCTAATGAATTGGCTGCTATAGGAATGCTATATTGTTGTTCAACTTCAGTGGTTGAAAAATAACGGGAATAATAATTATCCGTATAAATTATTCACCCCAGTGCGGACTCCAAAATCCAGTTAGACGGGAAGCAGTATTATAAAACATATTCAATTTTGTTCATGCCTTCTGAATAATGAAGTGCATTGTGGCTCTGAAACCTGTTTGCCAGCAGCCCCGGCCCCCACGAAATCGTCCGCAGTTAAAAATAGTCGCCGAGCCGGCGGTCCCGCTCGGGTAACTGTGAACAAACACCTGAGCGACCCGCGCGAGATGGAATGCTACCCACCCTTTCATGACAATAGGTATCCACAGTGCCCTCCCGGAATTACGCAGCTGAGTCTGCCAGTGTCATAAGTCAACACTGTTGGACATCTAGTGAGCGTTTTTGAAGCTGGGGAGATGACTAGTCCCGCACACGATTTCTCACTCTGCGGGATTTAAAGTCCCTCAGCGCAGCTAAAACATTTGCTGGCGTTCAGCAGGATTCCACGCAATCAGGTAGTTTTAAGCATTTTACGAGCTAAAGACAGGAGGCTAAGCGCACCATATGCATAATTTTTTCGAGTCATGCATGATGCGGTGTGTAAAATGTCACGCCAAAATTAAACCACTTCAAGTGACCACCAAGACGGCCGCAAAACTAGCCTGATTTCAGCTTAAAAAGGCGGCTGCCAGAAATAAATAATGGTGAACATGTACTCAAAATGTTTTAGTCTCACAATCTGGTAAGAAAAAGGTGCCGCTATATATTACACCATCCGAATGATTTTGCTGAATTCCCACCGAGAAGCAAATGGGGACACCAAATACCGCTTCAGGCCCATGTTAAAAGGAGTCTGCATTGTCTCACGGGAATCCAATCGGCGGGCAGTTCGGCTAACATAACATAATAAAACGGGATCTTTCTAAATAACGATGAACTATTTCTTATAGCATGCTAGCTGGATATACCCGAAATTTTGTCATTTTCTCATCATGATGATCTTTCCCCAAAAATCGACCGTTTTCCCTACATAGTCCCTACTGTAGACCGTTTTCCCTACACCGTTTTCCCACCCCGTCATATGACGGGGTGTCCCTCAGCGCCGCTGCGCGTCGTCCCCGCTACTGCCGCAAATGGCACACCATGCTATCTTTCGTGGTGAGCATTCATGGTTGCAGTATCATACCTAGTGACAAACACTGGTGCGGGGCCCGTGTCAACTTTGCTGATACCCCCTTAGAATATCTAAATAAAATGGATGGATATCAAGAGAAATGTTTTCTTCACCAGCATAACAACAGGAGATGGAATGCATATTTTTTCTATGGGATTTTGTTTGTATATCGTAAAAGAAATTGTTTTGGAACCGCTGAGTCTGAGTCTTAAAAAACGTTCAAAAAGTCTCTGGAAAATCGTTTTAGGACGGTGCGGGCCGGATGAAACGACAGCTGAACGGTTTCGGATAGCGGTGGGTCGCTGATCGGACTATTGGTTAACTATTGGTGATATGACGCAGAGACCGGCTACAGGACATCGTTAAATCACTTAACTCCGACACACGAGCAGTCTCAGTGCCATCTTCTTGCGTACCAGCCCCGGGAAAATACTTATCGACTCCTGTAACCGGGCATATGCCTTCGTGACGTCCGATTGCATGAGTCGAAAAGATCGCTCCCGCGGTTTGTGCGTAAATAGAGCGTACTGAAACTGTTGATGTATCTGAAACATGGGTGGATACCACAGGGGGAGGGGTTTTGAGCAGGGATGCGGAGTCGGAGCCGGAGCCGGTCGGAGCCGACCATTCTGCCTGGAGCCGGAGCCACCGAAACACTTTTGATCGGAGCCGGAGCCTTCAGAAAGGGTCCGGCTCCGGCTCCCAAAGAGCTCTAAAATTACTAAAAATCAAACGTGAAATGGTCACATTTTACCTCATGAGATGTCGTATGGAAACACATTTATTTACCTGAAATATTACATTTTCTCAATATGTTATGTATATCGAGATTAGTGAAATATTGCAACTAGGGTGTTCCGTAGACGGTCTCACTCGGGCAGGGGATGCGCTCCGGCCATTTAGCATGGGCAGAAATTGGCAACAAATGAAAGCATTGGCGGACACTGGCGGATCCTTGGGGGGTTGGCAAAAAGGCATTTGCCCCCCAAACCGCCCAATTTTTGACGATTTTTGCCGATTTTCTTCAAAAACCATGTTTTTCACGATTTACCCCATACCGTCGGCCTGCATCTGCCCCTGTTGGCAGACGCAGGGGAGGCCATTCCGGCCATGGCCCCCCAAAGCCCTGGAAGGGGGCCCGACTATCTATTGGCCCCCAAAGGCCGAAGAAATTTTTTGAAAAAGGTGTTTACACTAGGTCTGTCGAGCAATAAAATATTTGCATCTCAGGTCAGGTCACCAGTACAGGTCAAGTGACCTGACCTAAAAAAGTTTGAGATAGCATAAGTCAGAACAGGGTAAACTTATCCGATTGAATCTCATATCACATAATGGCACCACCGAGTTCTCTAAAATTTATTCCGGTATTTTTTATATCGATGACTTAAGGTCAGGTAGGAGCCATGACCTCTCCATTGGAAATACATGGGAAAATGGTTTTAACTCAATAACTTAGTAATGAATAAAGATAGAGCGTTTATTTTACCTGAATTAGATTTGCCTTGGCATTGCGGTTCTAATGATATGCATTTTCCGCAATTTGACCTTGACCTGACCTCAGCTCAGGTCAAATCCTTGATTTGACCTAGCAATGTCATATTATATATCATTCAATTCGGCTTGCTGCGAGAATTCATATTGTTTAAATCGTTTCGCTCTATCTTTACTTGTTCAGATGTAATGGTCGAAAAACTTCATTTACATGTTATCCCTACGACGGCATGTTTTGACCTCTAGTGACCTTGAATGTGACCTGACAAAAAATCGTCCAAATATTTTCGATGGAGAAGTGGATGGGCTATTCAATGCCATTTACCGTTTTTCGCTACCTAGCGCAGTTCTCGAGATCTTAGGGGTGTTACCCACCCCCGTCAAGGCGAAGGTGGCTCAGACCCCCGTCCAGAGGTCGAGAAAAGCTGGTACTCTGGTACGAGCGTCGGAGACAGAAATCAACCGGACAAAGTTCCAAGGGAGACACTCACAACGTTTCCCCCAATTTGTGTCCGAACCCGTCCCGCCGCCTCATTATTGTCTCCTTTCGAGAAGAAACAGTGGACTAAACACTCAATGAACGTTTTGCAATTACCTGTATAAAACTCTTCATTAAATGAAATCACCTTCAGAAATACTAGAGGTTTTATGCCCAATTCCCTCAGCCTCTCCTCCATAATGTCTCTAGCTGTCTCTAGATAGAGCCGGAGACAGCCGAATGCTGGTACACGAGTCGATTGTGAGACACTGATGAGACAGCTTAATATTTCTTGAGTCAGCAAATTTTTTCGCAAAAATATTTCAATTCTCTATTCAGAAAAATTACTAATTTTTTTAAGTAGCTTTTTCTAGTATACTATATGTATAAACTTCCTGTAAAAGACATTACAAAACTCAAACGACTCACGCAGATTCATTTTGATAGTTATTTCTCTCTAAATCAGATTGCCCGCGATTCGTTTCGAAGCCAAAAACGGAGGATGGGGTGCGAGCGTGTCTGTGGCCGTTCCTTGTGTTTTTTGGTTTTGAGTGCTAAGAAGGCGAGATTAAGTGTATATAAATTTTATTTGAGTGTATATCAAGCTCGATTAAGTGTGAATACGAAACTGGCTGGACAAAATGCCTTTCCCGTCGCGTATGAAAGTGACATGTGGGCATCTTCATAATGGTAGGTCATGCACGTTCAATGGTGAGGCCCGCAACTATTCAAGGCCCCTCAAGATAGCTCATCCTGGTCTACCATCTAGGATGCTGGGACAAGATTCAGCTGCGTCATGGACGAATGGATTCGTGAACATGGTAAGTTTCATAATTTCAATTTCAACAATCCAGCACATGGTTCTGTCTGTAGCAGGCTTACAGGTGCTCACACATTCAGGGACGTAGGAGCCAGGGGAGCAGGGGGGGCAGCTGCCCCTGCTCCCCAATTTTCATGATTCTTAATCATTAACCCTATGGCGTTGACTGGAAAGAAATGACCTCAAAATGCCCGCTGGCCCCCCCAATATTCGGGACGTTCCTACGCCTTTGGGTATGCCCCCCTGGCCCTCTTGTTCCTATGCCTATGTCTGCTCATTTTAATCATACACTTGAGTAGGTACCTATGACATGGACACTTGGGAGAAATTTGTATGCTAGCTGTTGCTTCCTCTTCAATGCCATAGCTTAAATGTTGATTAACAGTGCTTGTGCCACCACTGGCCTACTGGAAATTGGAATATATATTTTTGTATTCAAACATTTTATAGTGTGGACCCTAAGACTTTGATATATCAATAGGCATTGTCAACTGCCAATTGACCTGCCTTCAATCCTAGATGCCAAATTGGCAAACTGATAATTCTCTCAGTATCGTAATGCAACTCATTTTGTAATGAAGAGCCTGTTTCCAAAGGGTTAAAAATATTTTGCTTTTTTGTTTGCATTGCTCCCAACAATGTCATGTACAGCCTGTGTTTGCAAATGCAACTGTTAATGATTGGTAGGTACCTACAACCTAAAATTTATGATTGGTAGTATTGGGTAACATGGGATGTGTGCTTCTCTTATTAAAACTGCATACAAAGTACCATTCATTTTGTTATTCAAATAGATGAATTTTCAAAGTATGCTTCTTAAACCTGGAAGCAGTCATCTTGTGGGTATATTAGGTATTACAATTCATATTTCCCTTTAAGGTAGGTAGGTAATTTGCAGGCTTGGATGATGTTGGCTTACTTTGGTGTCGTGATATTTTCTAACTTACTGTTTATCCGTTTTGCGTCTACATATTTGCAACTTCTATGCTTTCTTTTGCAATTTCAAATATAGTTATAGGTATGCTGAGATATGATTGGTCAAAATATGAATGATAGGCAAATTGGTAGTTCTTTAAAAAATTCTTGAGTTGCTCTCATAGAGCTGGATGTTTTCATCTGAATTGAAAGTGTGCTATTTACCTATGGGGGCACATCTGACAATTTCCATTCAAGTTTGGCTAAGAATCAGATAATATTTCAAAATAACATGACACTACTTGCTCACATTATGCTTATGCTGTATGCATCTTTATCTCCAAAAGCCAGTATGGTGATAAAAACACAGAACATTGATTAAAAGATAGTACTTACTTACAAACAAATCAGGCAAACAGTAGGTGTGGATGAGACCTTGTTGGGGCAGCATGGAGGCAGGTCTATCAGTTCGGGGTAGCTTTTACTCATGTTTCGGGGCATAGTGGAGCAGAAACTGGGCAGTAGCTACTGACCCACTGGGGCATGTAATTGAACACAGATACTTAAAAAAATTGTTACAGGTGAAAATGTGTACCCAGAGGTAAAAAGTCTGCCCAGGTGACCAAATTCTGCCCCAATTGGGCCAGAATTTGAGGTGCATCAAACCCCTCATTGAATCATTTGTTACATTCTGCAGAGTAGTCCACAACATAGCAATTGAAAACCTAATTCCATGTACCCAGGTGATCTTGCCAAAGGGAAAGTCAAAACCCAATTATTGAGCAGGGGGAAGACATTGCAAATTGGAGGATTGAGAGCAGATATGCATCTGTCCTCTTTCCTAAATTAAGCATTGGAGTGTATCAAAAATCAATATCTCAGCAGTGAGTGGAGGATCAAACTTGCCAGGACATTGCTGTCCATTCGAAACGGACATTAAAGATTACCTGAACAAGGATCTCAAAATCTCAATCTTCTTTTTTGTAATCGTGAAAAATGTGGAGAGAACATGCTTAAAATATTTCCCATGCTGATGGACATTTTGGAAAAGCATGCAATCTGACAAAAATTAATTTGAGTCATGAAATTGGCAAATTAGAATTATTTGTCCTTTCACTTTTACAGAGGACTTTTGTTGCGTGAATTGTCTTAAGCCCATATATTCTCTAAGTACAATGTGTTTGCTTTACAGGTTTCCAAGGCGGGTTCAGTGGCTGGCGCGAGTGCCACTACCAGCGTAGACGCCTCGTCTGCACCTGCAGTAGATTCTCTCGCTACAACTTTGTCAACTGGAGTAGCGACTGCAACATCGGAGAACCATTCTGCTAGTGCTTCCAACGCGGAGATCGCGTCTGCAGTGCCCTGTGGCATAAATTATGTAAATACGGTCGGTGAACATGTGGAAGATGGGCCTGCAACTATCCCAAAATCAGCAACACTGGCCTCCAGTCTTACAGAAAGATCGGTTGATGAAAAGGGAATGTCGGTCACCAGCCTTCTGCAGGAAATCATAGCTCGGCTGCAAACTGTGGAGAAGATACAGGACATACTGGTTCAACGGTCCACAGTAAGCAGGCGCAAAAACAAAACAAATGAGAGTGTAAGTACTCGCGACATTCTGCTGCGCTCCTGTCGTAGTATTGACAGCTTGCAGAGTGCCACAGAAGAACAGCTCGTTCCTGTACCGGAACGCAACGCGCTATACTGTGAGATGTGCGTTCCTGGCTTCAAACCCTCTGAACACATCCATGAAGGAGTGAAAGTCTTGGGCGTTTTTAAGTATGACTTCAGCTGTGGCAGCAGCTTCCTCTTCAAGGATCGCCTTCCCCAAGAGTTCCGGAAACTGAAACAATCAGTTGGATGCCATTTCAGAGGACTTCACCACGAGAAGAACGCGAAGAGAGCTGCGACTGTGTCAGCACAAGAAAAGGCACGCGCAGAGAAAGGTCGCAACTCTGCTCTGCATGTGGTTCGGGCGGGCTACTTTTGCCTAAAGAAGTCGCTGCCCCACCAGAGATTTGAAGAGCTGATCACTCTGCAACACATGAATGGGGCAAGAATGGGCACTATCAACCATTCAAGCGGCTTGATGCCGCGACTGAGGGTTCAGTTCTGCGATGCCATGCGAATCATGCTGGCACAACACATCGCCCAGCAAGCATGTGTGTCAGTTTGTGCGGACAAGGTGACGGTGGCAGGGCGCACCGTAAATGTGATTGCTGTTGTGTGTGCAGTTCCTCAAGCTCATCCGCAAGATGCTCTTCAGGCATATGTGCTCGGGGCACCAGTGGTCAAAGCACACGACGGCAAAGCTCTGGCGCAGGAGATCGTTGACTCTCTCTCCCAGATTGGAATAACTCATCCGGACCAACTGGCGGCGGTTTGCATGGACGGCCAGTACCATAAAAACCACGTTCCAGAACACATGATGAGGCTCATGTCATCTGCGGACCCACATAGGAGTAGGCAGCCCACTGTCGTGTGGCTGTGGGACGGAGCTCACCTCCTTAATCTAGCTGACCAGGACGCGCGACGATCGCCCGGATGTGAGTGGGTGGGAGCTACCATCGACGACGTGACCAGGATCACCAAGCGCTTCTACCACGGGAAAGGACTTGAGGGGCTGCTGGATGCTGGTGAAGCGATCGGGACACCTGCTCTACGGCCGAAACTGCGGTCAGATACGCGGTTCGCTCCGTATGCAGCTAGAACATTCACGGTGTTCCAGCGGAACGCCGGCGCCATGATCCACGCTCTGTCCGAGGAAGTGACCGCTGGAGAGGCTGATGCATCGACGAGAGAAGATCTGAAGCTTCTCAAAGGTGGGAATTTTTTAGCTTGTAAATTTCATCTCTTGACGTGAATGAAAATGTTTATTAAACAGATGTCGTGTGACGCAGGACATGAACGTACAAAATTAAAATTTGATCGCTCATATTTGATTTCTTTTCAAGATTGGGAAATTGCTGCTTCACTTGCGTTTCACAACTGCGTTTCATTTTTACCATTTGAAATACCAGTATATTTGTGTTTGTGTTTTCCAGCATATTCACTTTCCTTTTAGGCGCAATCAAGTTAGTTCATCATGTGATTAAATCTGATATAGGTGGCTCGTCTGAGAAACGCCAGTTTTGTATGTACTTAATGTAGGCATCGACTTAAACTGCAACGTCTTGAATTCATCCATTGATCCTCACCAGACAGTCAGCCCATGCCTGGTTTTTATGGCTTTATCATACGGCTCAAACTGTCCAAACACACTACTCGTTTTTAAAGCACGTGTTTTCGTTTTTCGTTTCTGAACTGCCCAATTGCGTTTGTGCACTGCAGTGTAGCACACCCAACGCATTTTAATTGAGTTAACTTGACCTGTGAGGAAAGACGTAGTTAAAAAGAAAAAAAGGAAATCGTCTTTTAAAAATGGATTTGTGTGTTGTCCTTAAAAAGTGCCCAATATGCTGAAGTGAAGATCCTTAGCATTGTGTAGGTAGTTTTCCGTGCTTAGTTTTCATAGATATGAAGGAACTGGCTACTTATTTGAACAAACGGTTTCTCGCCAGGCCGAGTCTTCCCAGCACGAGTTGCAGCCCTCAATGACGTGTACACCGTCGTGGCTGAGGGCAGCAAAGCTTTGCAAGATCTGAGCTTGCTGCCCTGGTAGCGCGAGGGCAAACTAGACGGCATGAGGTCGCGGCTCTACAACATGGCGGAGGACCTGGCTATCGACGAGGTCACACTGGAACTCTGGCCTCAGCTGGCCAAAGCTGAAGGTGCTCCATACGTGGTAAGTGTTCCCTGGCCCTGCTAGTATTCAAGCAGATGTAATGTTGAAGCGTGTATTTTAACAATATTCGCGTTCGTGCTGTGCAAATATTTGAAGAAAAATTGTTTTAGAAAGGATGAGATGGTCCCATAGAATAACAAGAGCTTTAGTTTAATGTTTGATAAACCATTTCCGGAAAGGCGATTTGAGTGTAGTTACGTTGTCAAACGTTTGCTCAAATTAAAATAGTTAGTCCCAAACAAACTTACAAGGAACCCAACTTGTACCTGTTTTCCATTCATAATAAAGGGATTATCCGAAATGTTGACATAGCAAAATATAACTGAGTGTACAAACCAAAACTGAAGGAAGATAATGTGATATCAGAGTAAAAACTGGCAGTTGTTGAAACATAATATAATACCTTACACTGCAAACGTTCTATAGAAGTGTTCGGGTAAAAAAGTGTACTCATGCAGTGCTCATGTTTTGTTCTATGACGTGATTCACTTAACATTCGATTGTTCTAAATGATATGAACGCTGCTCAATCTGCTTGACAGGCGGATGACGTGGAGAAGTTCGTGTGCACGATGGACACCCGCTGCGGTGTACGGCATGGGGGAGTGGATGTGCGTGGACGCGCCCATGG
The DNA here is from genome assembly GCA_034440635.1 of Lepas anatifera. NCBI lineage: Eukaryota > Metazoa > Arthropoda > Thecostraca > Lepadidae > Lepas > Lepas anatifera. The sequence continues at coordinate 18,684 of JAOTON010001171.1, forward strand.
TGCAATGAACACTGAGCTAAGTCGTCACATGCAAAATCTGAAGCAGGTAGGAGATCTCAAGGGCATCCAGAATGTGATGCATGTTGACTGCCTACGCTGCGTGCAGCGCAGTACAGATGCTCTCATCTGTGCGAAACTTGTGCCTCCATCTTGTGCTATCACGATGAGTGAAATCGAGGCAGCGTGGCAGGTACTCAGAAAGGAGCGTCAGGGTGCGAGTAATCAGGAACTTATGAAAGTCCTCTCCAGTGCAGCTCAGTCGAGTGCGCCCATACATAGGTTCTGTAGGCTGGTGACCCGAATGTGGTTGATGAGCCCGCCGGAGTCTGTCGTTGAGTCCATGGCGAGCGTTGTGGACGATGTGTTCGGCACACATCGGCAGCTCGACCATTCAAACGCAGCTCTCGAGCTGCAAGTCAGATGGAATGGCCCGACAGTGTTCAAAGCGAATCGCATTGTTGAGTCAGTGCTGGCAAGAAACCCACATCGCTTTGTCAGAACAAGCGTGGACGTGACTAGCTTTCTCGAGAGCACTGTGATTCGAAAACATCTAGAGGGTAGGTCTGATCGTTTGACATGTTTTTCGCAATGAGTGTTTTCGTTGGTAGCCTGCTTGGTTTTGTTTTGTTGCCAGGTTTTGTTGCCGCGCCTGGCCCACTGTAATCGTTGGAGACGTAACATCTGAATCGGGTATGTAAATGAGGGATCAAAAAGCATTTGCATGGCCGTTCACACCAGCTAAAAATGAGGCGTCAACCAATCTTCCTGGATGCTGACTAAAAACTTTCCGCAGTACGACAAATAATTCTTCGGATTTGAGCCCTTTTTGCTTCCGCACAGCATGGTTATACTGTGCTGGTTTCCTGCCAACTGGGCTCAGACAATATTTTTACAGAAAGGGGGAGGGGCCTGGCTCCCTTTCCGACGCAGATGAGCATTGGGATGCGTGAAAGAACTATGTTCGAATTATTAAAAACGTTTTACGGTGGTTTCCTGAAGCTTTAGCAGAAGATCTCACATGTTGCGCCGGCTATTGCTAAACTGAATTTCGCTGTTAGAAATACAGGCCAAGCTTATATATGTTAGGTCAATTTGGTGTGATATAGTTTTAGGCGTTATTTTGAAGTATAATTTTCACTTTTTGGACCTGGGGAATTCGAAGGATTTTTCATGCATCCCTTCTGGGGTTACGGTTGTTGGTCTTATTACAAAATGGTTGAAATCAGGAGTGACTTATTGTTAGCTGAGTGTGCCAAAAATGAAACTGATGCCAGCTTGGGCGTGTTTATGTGGTTGCAAATGCTTCGCCTGCAGTAGATACGGACATTTTGATGACTTGAGTGATGGAAAATCATTCTTCTCCCAATTTCAGAAAAAAAACTTTTTTGCCATGTTCTTGCTGTTGAATTAGACGCCCGTTTACCCTCCGATCGCATTTATTTAAAATCCCACTTTAAACCCTTGCAATGGGAAACTATTTCATGTACAATGTTATATTTCTTCAAAAGTTTAGAATTTTTTGGGTTACAACTTTTTGCCTTCCAACATCAGAATTAACCCATGGAAATTCCAACGGAAGTATCGCTACTGGAGGACTGTGCCGGCTCTCTTACATGACTTGCATGACTTACAATGGTGAACTAAGGATGCGGGTGAACTGGAGCAATTGATGGGCGAAATGCACCAACAATTAGTAAAAAAATATAGCTAACAATCTGCCCACTTGGAAGTTATCGATTTCCATCACTAGGATTGCTTCAACTCATGGGATCATTGCTTAAACTTCAGTCTCACTTTTGAATAAGGGTACCGTTCCGCAGTGGCGGATCTAGCCGGTCGGTTTGGGAGGGGCAAACCAAAGTCGAAAAGCAAAAAAAACACGTCGCGCAACGCAAAATTGCGCTAGAATATGACTTCCCGGTACGGGTGTTTGAGGCAAGAAGCAAAAAAAAACGTCACGGGCTGAAAAATATGAGCACAAGATACTTTTTTCCTATCCAAGGCCCGATATTTTCACTGAAATTAACTGGTTCTGTTTGAAGTTGAGAGTTAAAGCACCAAAATGTTGCCTATAAACTTAAAAGGAGTCGGGGAAAAAAGGAGGTCGATCGCTTTGGGAGGGGGGGCAAAACATAGTTTTGCCTCGAGCTTTTCCGTTTGGGGGGCAATTGCCTTTTTGCCCCCCTGGATCCGCCACTGCCGTTCCGCACGTTTCGTCCCGTTTTACTGTGGCTGAGTTTAAGGAGTGTATTGGTGAATACAGTGGTAAGAAGTCTGTATTTTAACCGTATTTTCTTGTCTGATATTCTGACCATGAACTGGAGCTGATAAATAAAATGTGCGAAGTGGGTGAAGGGAAAGCAGGAGTGCTGGGGAGGGAAGATCCATTAACCATTAAGCGGGACAAACTGAAAAAATTAGAGCTTTTCATCAGCCAGATTATGTCTCTGAATGTTGCAAGTGGTGTTTGATCAGCACGTGCGTCGGCACTGGGGGGTCTCTAGGATAATAATAATAATTTTTGGGGCTTATAGACGCACCAACTGCCAGGGTCATATGGCGTCGCCAACTCTTTCCCTGTTGGAAGGGTTTCTCGGGAGCCAGCTTGCTCCTTGTTCAGGGAAGCCGCCGGGCCTTGAACCCGGGTCGGCTGAATGGAAGCCAGCTACGCTGACCACTCCACTACCGCGCCCCCGGGGGTCTCTAGGAAAGTCGGGGTGTGGAAGCTCCTCACTTTTGACTGGTAATATCATTGAATATGCTGAACATGAGTTTCATCATTGGGCGCGGTCACCCGCCTTGGCTCCGATCACTCACTCGAAATATGTGGCGACGCCTTTGGTTTTACGATTCTCTGTCCGTAAGAATGCATAAAATGACCTGAAATGTGCAATACATGAGCAGTTCTTGCAACGGCTATGATGTAATTTATTATTGAATTGCTTGCTTTTATGAAATGAATCGCCAGGAAAAATCCGTGATATGAAAGTACGATGGCTAGATTTTAGTAGAAAGCAATTTTGAGAAAGTAGGATAATGACCCTCGCGGTATGATATGGGACAGTTAGGTAAATATCGGCGCTGGAATCGTGAGACATTTTTTGGCATAGTTATTCACTCAACCGACCTACTCTTCCTAAGGAGACACTTTCAAGAATTCTTTATCTGTGAAGGAGACAGTCCAGACATTTTTAGACCTCTGCCCCCGTCAATGTGCACGTTAACAAACATTATCTATCATGGATTCTTTTCAGATCCTTACCGGTATATCACGGTCACATGCACTGCACCGAGGAGGAAAACTTGCATCCACGAAAAAACCTTTGCTTATTTAAGGTTCAAATCTGTGTCTGCAGCAAACAGATGTGAAATGATACTCTTTATTAGGGGTCGGACCGACATCCCGCAGTCGTGAGCCGAACTGCCCCTGCGAGTTTCATAAGTTTCCCGGCAGCCATACCACAGAAAGGAAGGTAATCAAGGTAAAAATCTCTCCCTCTGAACCCTGCTTTCGTCCTTAGGCGCAGACTCAGAAACACTGTGGATTATCAGGCACGTTTCCAATAACGTCCCTCTCCCTTAACCCTCGCCCCACGGGGGCATCGATGGCCCCTAAGGTTTTTTTCGAGATAGCAGAAAAAAGACGAAACGCAGGACCGCGATTGAGGGCTCTATCTTTCACCCCATCATTTTCAAACCATCCCGGATTTTTTTTACCCCAGATCCCCCAAGGTCAGGTCACCAGGCGAGGTCAACCAAGGTCACCTCACTTCAACTTTTGAGCTCTATAAGAGCTACGTTTCTCAGTCGATCGATTTGAAACTTCCTACAATTCATGGCCCTGTCAGGGTCTACAAGGTGTATATCCGGGATTTTTCGATTTCGTGACCTAAGGTCAGGTCACGAGGTGACCTCTCCTTTTGAAAAGCATGGGAAAAAGCTCTCTTATGATCTAAAAGCCACAAAAACGATTGCAAATGCTCGGCTTGCTCAGAAAAGCGTTCTTGGACACCCTTTTACGGATCCCAGGGGTCATATTGTCCCTTTGACCTCTCCAAGGTCATCCAAGGTCACCAGGGGTAAAAAACAATATTTTGGCAATAACTTTTGACCTAATTGAGCTAGAGTGTTGAATCAAACACCATCGTGTATGTCTTATCACTAGCTTTCATTTGATATACAGCAAGGTCACATTCTGACCTTTGATGACCTAAGGTCATATGAGGTCACGAGGAGACCTCTGCAGGTCAAACCACTGGCGGGAGGTCATTACGTTTCACATAGCGGAGAAAGGTCTGGCCTTTTCCTATTCAATGTAGTTTACCAGATCTCAATAGCTCTAATGGCATAAGAGTCGTGCTCAGTTTTCTTAAAGGGAATGTGGCACCTTCACAACGTGATTTTAACTGAGATAGCCAAGTTGTAAAGCAGGTCAGAAAACCCGGTACTCCATATTTCATTTGTCTTGGAACTCGATATTTCCGTAGAAAAAAGCTAAAACCTACCTGACACCAGCCCCCTCAGCCCCCCGTCGCCGGCGGCATTGTTGTGAGCTACTGGTGTGACGACATATGCTGACGTCACGATGAGCATCAGCCAATCGAAGCCCTTGAAGCTTTTCAAGTATGGTAGTGGTTGCCAGATCGTGACATCATCCACAGGCTGATATTTATTTCTTTTTCTAGAGGAGTATTTTTTAAAAACAAAATATTGAGCTTATTGTACATTTTTCAGACAAATTGTGAGTGGTTTCGTTATTTTTTTACTAAAAGTACGCCTAATAACACTAAATTCCAGGATTCGACCAAGGTGCCACATTCCCTTTAAGCATTACATATTTGAGTGAAAATAGCCTATTGTGACCTAACTTGACCTCTGAAGGTCAAACCATTGACCTGAGCGCTTAAACATTCCAAGTAATTTTTTGCTGAATTCACGCGAGCTTTCTAATGCACTTTGGAGATTTGCGCTAACCCACATATTTTCGGAGTTAGAGGGGGGCATCGATGACCCCCGTGGGGCGAAGGTGGCGCCTGACCCCCGGTGGGGCGCGGGTTAATTGCCAGGCTTGTGACACCAACTGACGTTGGAAAACATTAGGCTCACATGTTGCCTTTTCCGCAGGAATTGTCAGAACAGTCCAAAATAGCCTCCACATATTGATCCTGGATTCGGCCCCTCCCTATTCAGTTGGCGAAAATACCCGCAAAATCATTAGAAAACATTAACTCATAATTATGCATGGAGAAGGACACCATATAGAAATCGTAGGCTGATCCAGGATTGCTGATCAAGTGGGTGCCAAAACTATCGTATGGGCACCGATCCTCGGATCCTAGGGGTAGGCATAGGCGTAGGAGCGTCCAGAATATGGGGGGGGCAGCGGGAATTTTGAAGTCATTTCTTTCCAGTCAACGCCATAGGGTTAATGGTTAAGAATCATAAATATTGGGGGGGCATGGCCCCCTGGCCCCACCCGTTCCTACGCCTATGGGGGTAGGGGTGGTAAACAGCATTTCAAGGGTGCCATTGACACTTCAGTGGGGGGGAGGGGAACCGGACCATTTCAGAGGCGCCATGGTCGATCGGGGTACTTAACCCACCCTTGCTCCCTAGGTCCGCCCATGATAGAAACACATACACATACAAAATAGCAAAACCGGCGATTCTCAAATTAGAATAGTAAAAGACAAGAGTGGGTTTCAATTAAGAGAAATAAGGTATCCTAAAAATTAAAAGCTAAAAAGGACCCAGAAGCCAAATAGGTTAATCATTGGATAATACCTATTTTTGATATTATCGTTAAACCCACGCAGCCCCTAGAAACGGTGAAACATGACGTCAGTCTCGCCCTTGGTGCACTTTATCAAGGTCACACACCTCGACCGTCCCTAGCGCATAAAAAAGGCCATAATATCGCCTTTCTGGGCCCGATATTTGGTGAGATGGCCACACCCACGGCACGGCACTGCCGGCGGTGCCACAGCGGTGGCATCGGCGTGCTTTTGGCGCTGTCCGGCTTCCTTCGGATTTAACACCCTCTAAACATAATATCACATTGTGCCCCCTTTCGGCCCTTCTGCCTACATACTGCAGCGAACATTCAGCGTGCGGCAATACAACTGTTGCGTACTTCGTGCAGCAGAATGACAGGTTATATCCTCTACGCTCAATTCTGATTGAAAGCGTAGCGAATGTGGCGCTTCATGATCTCAGTCCGTTTCGTGATATAGATGTCGCTACATGCGCTGGATGTCACTTTGTGCCAACTAGAACTTACTTTTGGTGCCGGCATCGGAGCATGATGATTATCCCAGCTGAGTCTTTTCTGGGACCAACTGGGTCTGTGACGGGATTTTTTCGGTAACAAAGTTTGAATGTTGTTGGTTGACGCGTGAATGCGCCTAATCACTAACCTCGTGATAGCTGTCATTGCAGCCTTATGATGTTTGATGATGATTGGAGTTTCAGGGCACGTCAGAGCTGACGCTCTGCTAAGATTATATGTGCTTGTCAGTATCAGTTGCATCAAGTCATAACGGCCCTGGCTAGTTTACGGATCCCATATTGGGGGAGCAACGTCTAAATGCTTTGTTTGAAAAGACCCGGAATAAACATTCAATGTGGGGTGAAAGTCCACTAGCAAAGCGCTATTCTGCTTTGTAGAGGTGAGTTGGCTTTCCTCCTGGTTCCGGTACTATTTACTTGTAGAGGGGTACACTTTCCCACATTCTTCGCTGATACTGCTAACTACCTTGAAATCAAAGCGTGCTGATATTCGGAAGCTTATAACCATATTACTTCGGGCCCGGTGCCAGAAGCAGCCTCTGGCTTGTCAAACGTTTACTGAAGTGACATCCTCGTTCATCGGGGAAGGTGTCGCTACCTCCGCGTTATAAGTGACGCTATCTACGTACACTGCCTTTGTCTGCCCACGCAATAAATAGACTTGCAAAGGCACCTGATTTTTCAGATTTTTTTTAAAGTCATTTTTAGTCTTAAAGTGTGAAGCTAAGCGCACTGGCGGTGAAGCTGGGGGGGGGGGGCACCGTTACACGGTACCGCCGTAAATAAGAAATTTTAACACTGATAGTATGGCGTTGTCTGAAAATAAATGGGTTCAAAAGCCTATGCTACCCCCTTAAATTTGGATAGTCTGCCGTCTCTGGCTAAGTGTATTTTGGCGCAATATGCATTTTACGAACATTACCCTGGAATCATCGGTGACAGACAGGTGCCGGCGCACGGAGGCTGGGTCACTCAGTGGACCGGTTCCGCTCAAGACCATATTCCGCTCACCCTCAATGTGGGATGTGAGATGTAATCTGTATGTGTCTTAAAGGGAGTGTCCCACTTTTATAACGTGTTTTGAACTGAGATAGCAGTTTTGTAGAGCGTGTGCAGGAATCACTTTTGGCATATTTAGTTTTACTCAAAGCTCTCTAGATAAAATTTCCGCACACTTTAAACATCAAAATAAAGGGGCCTATTGGCTTATTTCAAACCCTAAAGGAATACCTTCCATATGGTTGCAACAATCTGATTGGTCCTTAGGCCTGAGCCCCGCCCACTAGCGGGAAATGTCATGCTAACCGGTGAGCCAGCTTGCGATATGCCCGTTTGAAGGTGCGACGAAGATGGCGCAACACATGCGTTTCCTTCGAGCACAATTAGTCCAACAATAAGCATTACAAGTCCAGCTATTTAGAGAAGAAATACGTCTGCCAAATTTAGGTAGTTGATTAGTCTAATCATGCTTCTAAGCCTATTCAATTGAAATATCTGCAGAAAATAATACAAATGAAGAAAATTTCGGGCAAAAAATAAATTTGTTTGAGTGGTCTCATTATATTTTGCTTCAATTACTGCTAACATCATTATAAATCACTACTGTGTGCTGTAAGTAAGGTAAGTGCTTCCCTTCATATTGATGTACGAATCAACTCTATTGTGATTGTGTTCCCAAATAAAATACAGGAAGAAGAGTAGGCGGGTTGGGTAATGTGCCAAGTATGTGGACGGGGATTGAATTTTCTGGCTTTGAGAATTGGGAATTAAGTGCTGTAATCCCATTAAAAGACAAGACTAGTGCCTATTTGTACTTATCACTTGGTCTTCCTGAGAAAGGCTGAGTGAAGAATCCAATCGAGCTCGTCAAAGAACGAAGACAGCAGGTCATTATGGCTTCCAAGGATTTTCAACAATTGTAGGTTATGTAAGGTTAGCGAACAAAACTTGAAATACGATTCAAAGCTAGTCGAAATGTATATTGGATCTAATGCATTTGTATCTCACTTCAAAACTGATAATGAAATTACCAAACTCCCTTTAACATGTTAGAGGTAGGTACTTTTTCATTGCACTTTGTTTATTTCCAGGGAGATTATTCTGTTAAGTAAGGTTACATTGATAACTTATTTATTTTATTTAACAATTCCTCCAATATTGACTGGGGAGGTTAAGAATGGTGCAGACTTTCCTGCACATGTCCTCTGCTGGAGAAACTAATTCATATACCAGTTTGCAAAGTATGGCAGCAGGCCAGACAAGTCACACCAGCCATCTAAAATTCTCACATCACCAGTCTCCAAAAATTTACACCATTGTGTCACATATCAGGGAGAAAAATTTACCCATTCCATCCCAAAAGTTGTAACATTACCTCTATTATTACTTAATTAATTAAGGATTTTTTATAAGGCCCTCTTCTGTGTCTTAATATCCATTCAGCCATTATTTGTTGGTTTAAGTGTCGCCTTTCTCACACCAGTCTCACAAATTTGCACAGGATTGATAAAATTTACACCACTTGCTCCTGGCTCCAAGGGTATTCACAAGGGTATTCAACAAGATCTCGTCAAAAATGCCATACCTTGCACACTGGTTCAGATAGATTGATATATTAAGGCTCACTCCTATGTCTTTATAACCATTTTGGCATTATTTGTTTAGTTTCCAGTGTCACCTTCCTCGCCTAAGTCTCACAAATTCACACCAGGTTGATAACATTCACACCGCATGCTCCCATCTCCAAGGGCACTCGCACCGACGAGATCTCGTTGAAAATGCCATACTTTGCACACTGGCAGATGGGTGTGAATTTTAGGTGGCTGACAATGTGGCTGAGAGTTTTAGATGGCTGATGCAACTTCTCTGGCTTGCTGTCAGACTTTGCAGACTGGTGCACTTTACTATAGGGGAAAGTGTGTATTGCACCCCCTAACTAATTGGGCCCCCCTTATAACAAAGAAAGATAGTAGTGGAAGTTTGTTTTGGGCAGATTATGTTTTGGGCAGATTAATCCAGTTCCCCTACTCGATCTGCCAGTCATGTTTTTATGATCTCTTGCTGGTGCTTGTGTCCCTTCTAAGCTTGGTGTGAGTGGTGCAATTTTTAAAACATGTAAGATAGTATCTGGTACCAACAAGATTCTGGTATGTGAGAAACAAGGATAAGCACAATTTAATGTAAAATTGTGTAATTTTGCCTGACTTGCAGTTCTCTCATCATAACTTTGGTGTTAAACAATGGATAACCTTGGACCATTGTAAGCAAGAAGCTGAGCTTCAACAATCACTGATAGGAAAGTGTGTAAATGCGGGCCTCTGCCATTTTTTGGTTAAAAGGTGGTCAAAGTCGCACTAGTGTTATTTAAATTTGTGCTAAGTAATTAGACTCTCATTTATTCATTCCACAGACAAAACTCGAGACCAATATGAACATCTTTAGGCTACACAAGGTATTTTAGAAAATGGTTCAGCACTAAGGTCACTTAAATTATAGCCCTCCTTTATATGCAATGTACATGGTAGACTCTCCTCCAAGAATGGTTTTGACAAGAACATCAGGTCAAAATATTTCTATTGAATAACATAAATTTTTTGGTAGTTGACTAAATTTGCTTCAATGGAACAAAGCTGCACAGATTTACAGTTCCAAATTTACAGAGGAGATTAGGTGGGTAACAAAGAGAAATGCTGATTTGTTCTGCCCTAAAAACTCTTCCTTTCTGGTAAGGGTCAGTGCATTCTGTCCCTTGTTTGGTGCAAAATTCTCACCACTACCACCATTCCTGGGGAACCCTTGCAACAATGAGATCTTGTTAAATATGCCACACTCCATCATATGCCATACTTCAGATGGTAATCCTGACAAAAGTCACACCAGCTACCTAGAATAATAGTGATCCCAAGTACCCAAAATTGTCTGCACATGTGGAAGAAAAATAGTGCTGCTTGCAGTGGGTTTTATTGGTATTTTCATACATTTTTGGTTATATTTTTTCTCCAGGGCCATCCACTGTAAAGGCCATGGTTGATGTATAGTGACTTACTGCAGGATGGAATGTTTTTGTTCCTTTTTCATATGGTATGCAGAACAGCAAGCTGATCATAACCTTAGCATTGGTCCTATCCAATGTCCTATTTAGCCCCAGCCTCCGTGAGGTTGTGATTGTTTTAAACTCCACATACGCTCCTCTCTTTTCTTCCTCTCTACATACATCTCCTCTCTTTTCTTTCACTCTTCCTCACTGGCAACCGGTCTTGTGATCACTTTTGCATTGTAAGGAACCTGTATATGAAATGAATGAGTATGGAGGGAAAACGTCCTTTATATCCCCAAATCATTGATTCTGTCAAATTAACATGTCAAGTGAGGTTTCTTTGTGGCATACCATATTGCGTTCAGTTCAAAACTCACTAGAGCCTTATATTCCAGGTTTCCTGTCAGACCTGCCATAAGGAAGAAGTGGATGGCCGCGTCTAAAACAATAAAGGTGCTTGCCACCTATGGCATATGTCACCAACACTTCAAGCCGAGTGAACCTAACCTCACCGTTTGAAGTCAACTGCAGTCCCATTAATCATGGTCAGTATGAAATGTATTTCCCTGAACTTAAAAGTTTTGTAAAATAATTCGTTTTGCTTGTTGAATATTCGTTTGTGCAGTACTTCCTGTGCTGCTTCCGTGGGTATCCTGCAATCTCATCTGTCCAGTGCGGAGGATATTGTGATGTAAGTTTGGTGTTTGTTGTGTACATCTGCTGGGTTTTATCCTCGTTTGGCAACCTCTCTTGATGCAGTCATGCAGTCTGCTTTGGTAGCACGCTCCATCACATCTAATTACATTATTTACATATGGAATTGGGTGCCATTAGACCCCAATTCATGTTTGTGTGTCGTGCTTCACTTTGTCATGTCTCATCCTTGTATCGTGCACATTTTTCATAACCCCACCAGTGTTGCTCCTGTGTCAACTGGAAGTGAAAAGAATGCATTGCATTCTTACTACTCTGTCATTTACCGTATGATCTGCAGCTAGCTCCCGCTGAGCCAGCTGGAGAGGCGGGCACTCCATGCTGCCGGTGCCGGTGTCATGCCGTGGAGCCTGCTGGATCGACTGCCGACCCCCCCCCCCCTGTACACCGGCTCTCAGCCTGTCGAGGGCACCAGCTGCCGGTCGCTTCAGGGCTCGGGCTGACAGTCCTTCCTGGACACCGGTTACCGGCCCGTCCAGGACTCCGACGAAGTCATTTGCTGGGTATGTATCCCAGCAAATATTCTTATTTACGAAAAATCCTCTCGAGTGCACTATAAGCCTGGTCTGTTGATTTGCATATATTCCTATAGCACCATTTGCTTCTCGTGCTACACTGGAAATGATTTCAGTGCTGCTGTTAACCATTTGACTTGACATGGTGACGCATTTGTCATTCCACTTGCAATGATGAGAGGATCCAATAATGCATAGTTTTGCTTCATTTGCTCTAGTTTTACAAATTAAGAACTAAAAATGAAATCTGATGCCCGTTTTATCACTTTGTTGCTTTCTTTGATCTCGGCTGTCCTAATTTTCTACCTGACCTGAAAATGTTTGGTATTGCTATTCTCCGCCGCATCAAGCCCGCATATCCTACATTGGGGTCACCCATGGTGCTTTACCCTCAATTTAATGGGGACATCATCGGAAGAGATTTTGTTATTAGCATGTGTCATGCACCTTAAATCTAATACACCATCTGTCATGCATATTTTTCGTTTCATTTACTGCGCAGTTATTGACATGAGTCTCAAAACATGCTTAAGTAGACCCAAATGACCTCACAGAGGTCACAGGTCAAAACAAGCTTTATATACAGAAAAAGAAACATTTTTCGGCAAACTTGCGCTTTTCCCACGCGTTTCCAATGGAGAGGTCATGACTCGTACCTGACCTTAGGTCAACAATATACAAAATACCGAAACATAGTTTGTAGCCCCCGGTGCGCCCATTATATGAAAAAGGTTGCAAATTGATAAATTAACGCTACTCCGAGTTCCGAGTTATGGAATCCCCAACAATTTTTTAAGTGAGGTTACTTGACCTGGCATGGTGACCTGCCCCGACATGACCCGATTTCATTTTTTTGAGGGAAAGTTGCCGACTTGATTAATTATAAGCTGTACCAAGTACGGTGGCGCTTGGCGCCGCCGTTTTTACGCGACGACGAAAAATATGTAGGGGGTTAGTCAGCACCTTTCCGCCCCACGGGGGAGGGTTAAAAAGTGAAAATTCGTTGCTGAAACGCCAGAAAATGACGGCTTTTTTGTACGATTGCCCTTATATTTGTGTTTATAAGGCCGGGGTGGCCCAGTGGCTTCGTTGCCAGTCTACGGATCGGATAGCATGGATAAACGTGGGTTCAATCCCCACGGCGTGAAACCGCCTTCAGTGTCCGATCTAACCCGGTGGAGAGAATTCTTAAACACCCACGCCAATACTCCCTGTAATTGGGCAAGTGTGCCTGTTGGGAGTGGCCCTAATAAAAAATAAAAATAAGTAGAACAAGTATAAAAAGAATTGTAACGCGCACCCTAATGCACATATGGTAGCGGTAAACTAAACCGATGAAGGAATCACTTAGTACCAATCATCAGATTTTATTCTAGTGTTTGACACGTAATTATGGTTTACCAAGAAACAATTGCCTTTCAGAGAGGAGCCGGCCGGAGGTGAAGTACTCGTATGACGTCTGGCATGCAGGCAAAAAACTTGCCCCCCCCGTCTGCAGCAACGTGCTTCTCAAAGCTCTGCCTGCAAACCTGTCCTACGGTGGATCACCCCGGTCAAGAACCACTTCTGGTGGTGTGCGCAGCAATTAGAGGGATCCGTCGAGAAGTTCCACGTAAGAACCGGCATCTCTAACCAGTATGCTTACTTTCAATATATTGCAACAAAGATAAATGTTACCTGTGTGAAGTACTGTTCAAGTTAGTCGGACGCTGGAGCTTAGAAACTATACTTTGACTGAATGGGACATCTCATCTGTAATACCTGGCCACATTTTCACATGCGAACTAATATGTTGTGGACCAAGGAGGAAATATATGTAAAGTAAGTCCACCCTTTGCCTTTTGAAAGTCTTACCATGAGAAGGGCCAATTTTTGGCATACTTTTGTTTTTGAAACCGATGTATGAAACTAGGCAACCTATGGAAATCCGGGGGGGGCAAAAAAGGTATGTGCCCCCCCAACGGAAAAGCTCGAGACGAAACGTTTTACCCCCTCCCCCAAAGCGGTCGACCTCCCTCATGCCCCGACTCCTTTTTACCCTGTAGGAAAAATTTTGGGGCTTCAACTTTCACAAACAGAACTAGTTGAGTTCACAGTAAATATTGGGTTTGGATAGGACAAAAAGTAACTTGAGCCATTATTTTTCACCCCGTGACCTTTATTTTGCTTTTCGCCTGAAATATCCCAAATGGTACCGTCAAGGCATATTAAAGGGGATGTGGCACCTTCACAACGTGATTTTAACTGAGATAGCCAAGTTGTAAAGCAGGTCGGAGAACCCGGTACTTCATATGTCATTTGTGTTGGAACTCGATATTTCCGTGAATGATGAACCCAGAGGCCATGTGGGCGTTGCATGGCCTCTGCCATGCAACTCCCACCAGCACGTAACAAAATTAAGTAACTTCACATTGTACTGTTGTGACTAGAACGATGATTCTGGACTCCGCATTATCCTGCAGGAAATAAAATGAGCATTCTGGACTATTCTGGACTTAACATTACACTTTCAGTACTACAACCAGCATTTTAGACTTGCATCCTGCCAACTGCATAGCCCCGCTCAAGGTTAAAGCTGTTTATGTGACGATATGTTCTCCTTTGTGGCAGGACCGTGCGCGTGTACAGCAAGGTGAGCGACGCGTTCATACTACTGCGCCCTCTGAAGGTTGCCAAGAAGCACGCTCACATCCGCCCACTGCCGGACGCTTTCTTGCAGCGACGAGCCGTAAACGTTGTGGTCTAGCCTCCGAGCCAGGATACCGAGGGGCGGCATCCCTTCAGCCTGGTGCACCGAGCATCTGGAGCAGAGGAAACCAAGGCTGCTTTAGAGTTAGTCAGAACGGAAAGGAGCCGGTTGGGACATTAATCTGGCGGTGTTGTGTCTGTTGGCGTCCTGCGTCTACTTAGTCTCGGACGCAGGCCCGGTGCCGTGGCTCGGGCCCGGTGCCGTGGCGCAGGGCTACCCCTGGACCCGTTGCACTCTCAGTCCGGGGTGAGGCGGTGGATGGTTACAGATTTAAATAGTGTAAAACGATTCAGATGCATGTACTTGTCGCGAGTTGCATCGTGCTTATCCTGCTGGTTTGTACTGGCTCTGATGCCCATTGGAAATGTCTTCTCACACTCTCTTTGTACTCGCAAGTGTTGTGTTCTACTTTGCAGTTGTGTGAGGGTCGCGGATGTGAGTGATTTTTCGGTTCTCATTTACGTGTCACTCTCTTTGTACTCGCAGGTGATGGGCGCGAGATAGCCTAGACGCTGAAGGCGCCCTATAAACCCCAATACACACACACGGCACCGGTTTGCGCGTCCCGCGACCAAGCCTGCCCCACCTGGATCAGAGTGAAACACCATGTGCTGTGATTGAGGTGTCTACTTTAAGATTCCCGTGTGTTACGACAGTGATTGGGTTTATTGGAGATAATTGCACTAGGAGGGACTTTTAAGACTAACATGGCCACCGTTGATTCCATGGCTCACAGGGCCTCACCTCCACAATATGCACTGGCGGTAGGCCTGGCAGCGCCTGGGCCGGTTCAGCGCCCCGAGCTCCCCCGTGCCCTCCTGGAGGCGCAGTGGCATACAACGCGTCTCGGCGTGGTAGAGCATGGCGCAGGTCACTGCTGCCTCGGTGAGCACGGGGAGGCGAAGTTGCTGAAAAGTTAAAACGCATAATTTTGTTTGGGGTCAACATTTCTACTTTGCATGTCCCGACCGATTTTTGAAGATGAGTTACTTCCAAGAGGTATTCATCAGTCATGTTCAGTTCAGTAGTCCTGGCCATAGGCGGATCCAGGGGGCACGTGCCCCCCCGATCGACCCTCGGCGCCCCCCTGAAAGGTCGATGGCGCCCCCTGAAATGTCGCTTCCCACCTTCCCCCCAGGATACGAAAGTCGGCGCCCACCGATATGATTTGGCGCCCACCTGATAGGTTTTGCCGGTCATAAGTGGCGCCCCTGGTCCGGGTGGCGCCCCCCCGGGATGGTGCCCCCTCCGATCGGCAATCCTGGATCCGCCTATGGTCCTGGCCGGCTCAGGGGTCGAGGACTGCCAAGTAGTTGAGGGCGACATTGGTAGAACGGGCACATTATTTTTAGTTAACACGCGAAGTGGAGAGGGGCCTGGCGTCAACCCGCAGTGGGGGGGGGGGTCTGGCGTCAACACACAGTGGAGAGGGGTCTGGCGTCAACACGCAGTGGAGAGGGGTCTGGCGTCAACACGCAGTGGAGAGGAGTCTGGCGTCAACACGCAGTGGAGAGGGGTCTGGCGTCAACACGCAGTGGAGGGAGTCCTAAAGCGCCCCTGAGATCTCGAAAACCAAGGGGAGAAGAAATTCGCCCGTTAGGCAGTGTGTGGGGCATTTACATAATATCATAAATGCAAAACAACCTCGATACTGCAAAATAACATTTTTTACATTATCTTCCGTGAAATATATTAGGCATCCCTCAGCCTTTAGCTCTGCAAAACAATTACTGGGTCGTGGCAGACGCAGGGATCCTACCGACAGCATTCTTGCTCCAATTCTGTCGGCATTGGCTGGCATCTGTAACACATCATGTATTTCTCACACTTCCACACAAATGAGGTGGCTTTTAAAGTGTCGTCGCAATGAACATGAAGTGATTATAAACTATGGAAGGAGATGGTAAGGATGAGGAAAGGTGAGGATCAAGAGGATGGGATTCTACCTGGAGGGGTCGCTGCAGCCACAGGCGCATGCGCTCACAGCCTCCAGGTAGAGTAAGGATAAGGATAAGGATTAGGTACCGGTAAAAAAACACACACACACACACAATCGCACACACACTTCGAACATTTAAACTAAAATAATATGAGGATGAAAATGTTCGATTCTTCGGCTTCGTTTTCATTTCACAGAGTTGTTGCTAGTGATAGGAGTGTGCATACCAGCACTGTACCGAGGGTAGATATAAATTGAAATGAAATGAAAGAATTACGATAGCTCTGCGGCACTAAATCCGGTGCCCACTCCGTATTTTAGTAACCGATTAGTGAATGCCAGCCAGTGTCCCATATCTTTTATTTGAGAGGTCTAAGAAATTTTCCTCCAGTCAAGAAATATACCTATCCGCTGGAGTCCTAGTAACAATATCCGATGTGAAAGCACACATGTATGATCCCATATCCATATTTAACATACCAAACACTCACAAAGGAGAACAGAGTTCGATAAGAAAAAGGAGGATAAAAGACAACCTAGGGCCTATGAACCCATTCAAGTATATTACATCATCATCCTATAACACCTAGGTCCCGCATCCTTGACCGCCCTATAGCGATCCCTAAAATAACGCTAAGGCGGCCACGGACGCGGGAACAGCACATTCAAAACAAGGTAAAAAAATTCAAAGCACCACGAGAAGTAAAACCATACAAGTCACAGGTGTGTGGCAAAAAAGGAGCATGACACCCTCCAGAGCTAACCGCGCAAAACTCGGCCGCAAGACCGCGCAAACCTCGGCCGCTCAACCTCGCACACATCTGCTTTTCCATTGCTGATGCTTGTAATATTATGTATATTCAAGCACTGATTTTCTGCAGTGAAGATGGGTCTAAACGTAACTGCGTCACACAGCTGCCTGCGCGAGTTAATTAACGCAAGCAGGCCAGCCTGTGAAAGCTATTACTGAATAGACAAATCATGATGTTCCGGAAGCAAAACATTGGCTTTGCTAATGCTGATGCGTATCTTGCTGAAGTCTGCTGCTGAGCCTGTAGCTATTCAAATTACTTTTCTTGTGCTGAAGTTACAGTTATAAGCACACCTTTTGACCGACTCAGCTGGATAGCTGATACATAACCATCAGTTACAGTGGTGGAGCCAGTGTTTAGTCTACCAAAAACAAATAATTTAAAAAATGGGCATACCTTCCAAAGAGGCACCATATATACCAGGTTGGCTGCTGGCTGAGGGTGGAAGCTGCTGGGAAATGCCCGCTTCCATCTCCCACATCAGGGAGGGGTACTTCAGCAGCAGGGCTTCCACAGTTCGGCGGAGACTCTGGTCATCGAGCATCCCCAGTACTCTCGGTGTGAAAAAAATGCAACACTATAAAGCAACACAGCAAATAAGTTTGTAAGCACACCAAGCTGTATGATCGACATCCTCCTTCTGTGGCTGGTCATGAATCAGATTGTAAGCTAGTCAAGTGAGACATGGAGTTAAGTGCAAGATCTACAAATCTTGTTTGATATTGTTGGAAAAGCTAGAAGTCACATTGATTTCAAGTCATAAAACCCAGCAAAGTCGAAATGGTAAGACATAACAAAACATACAACAAACACACATAAACTTCATGTGAAATGCGAGACTGGTGAGAGGGAGGTGACACTGATAACCAAACAAATAATTTATGAATGGTTATAAAGACACAGGAGGGGGACTTATCAAACTAACTTATAACGGAGGCAGTATTGCATTGTTTGGGTAAGGATGAGTGCAATTATCTCACTGGTATTTTGCAGATTGTTGTGAATTTTAGGTGGCTGGCATTGCAAATTTGTGAGAAAATTTTAGATGGCTGGTGCGACTCGTCTGGCCTGCTGCCATGCTTTTCAGACTTGGTTAAAGTAGGCATACACTGCACCCTTTTGAACACTGAAATGGGGAGAAGTGGAAATGACATGGAATCCAATGTTTTTTCATAAGGTACAAATGAAACACCCCACCAGCCATCTCAGCCAAAATCACATCAAACATGTGCTACATTTCCTTGAAGTCTACATAAAGATTTGATAAAAATATATGAACAGGGTGCAATGAGAATCAGATATGGAAGAATAAAACAATATCATTTGTGTCTCCATTGCTGTGTGCCAAAATCTGTGTCGTGTTTACCTTTACCTTGCTCGATGGAAATATTTTTAAACAATTTGTGGAACCATCACCAATAAATAAATCTAATAATCATCAGAGAGCATTTGGCAGCAAGGAGACCAGAAAAGGGAAGACAAAATAACAGAAAATTCACCTACCTCCACCCACAGCCTGCTGTCAGCTTCTGCTGCTTGTACATCAGTTCTGTGGACAAATTTGCTCCCATGGAAGATCCAATAATAGAAGATTACAATAGGGAAGGATCCTCAATTAAAGTTTCTACAGACAAAATACTAAATTGTGAAACAAGTTGGGAATGAGCACAATTATTAAAACCCTACCGTTTTTACACAATCAGGACTACAATTAGGCTTGCAGCAAGCAGGAAGCACAGCACTGTGACACCTGAGCAATATTTTGAAAAAAAGTTATCACAAACTTTTCAAGTTGGTTCTATAGCAGTTGAGCCAGGGCAAACAATACCAGAAGCTGGTATAATAATAATTGTTGGGGTTTAACGACGCACCAACTGCCAGGGTCATATGGCGTCGCCAACTCTCACCCTGTTGGAAGGGATTTTGGGGATCAGATCGACTTATTCAGGGGCTCCGCCGGGACTTGAACCCGGGACCGGTGGCTTAGAAGACAAGGGTGCTATCCACTAAGCCACCTCATCCCCCTTTTCACCAGAAGCTGGTGACAAGGAATACTTTAAAATTAGAAAATAAGGAATGGAAACCATAGCAAAAAATGGCAAAATTTAAAATTTTAAACCAATGTGCATACAACCAAATTTTCATGAATAATAGTTTTGTTTAATGAATAGTATTGTCTAGAATTTGATACTGTTTTATTTCATTGTCACTCACTAGCCGGCTCACCATGTTGCCCGGCTGCTATATAATGCTGTCACAGGTGCACGAGTAAACTGTTGACTTTGCGCATGATTTAGTTGTCTGTCTTTTTTAGTTTTTCTCAAGTATGTTTCCGGTATCTTCTGTATTTATCTCTGCTTTTTCTGTTGTATATGTGCTGTTATTGTTTTTGTTTTGCTTTTGGTAGTTTTTTGGTTTGTTGATTTGATTTTACTAACCTCATAATTTGTCTCGCTGTTCAGATATGAGCGTAGACTTGAGTTTGATCTGTGCTCATTACTGTGGAAAGCCTTGCTCTATGTTTTTTAGTTGATAATTATTTTTTGCACTGCCCCTTCACGTCCTTACTATTGCATCTGTAACATATGTGGGCCCTCAACTTAGAATTATCCTTGTTAAGATTTTTCTGTGATTATATTTGTTCTTAAACATGTATTTAACGGAAATTCAGTGTTCATTGCGTTTTGTATTTGCTCTCTTCTGTTTATTATTTCTTTCCCCTTTAAAGGTTGTGGTGGTGCCATAGCCGGGAGAGCTCTGTCACTGTGGTTGGGTGCCCTGTTTGTGCTGGCTATGTGTCTGTGTGTTTTATGAAAGACAATAAAAATGTCTCTCTCTCTCTCACAGCAAATAAATATTTACCCTCTGAAATCTACTATCCTTTACCTCTGCACTGTAAGGAAAATCTTCACAATCCCTGCACGAACTCCTGCCAAATCTGGTTGGATGTGGATTGACGAGAGTCAGATTTTCACTGTTTCCATTGCCAACAAATTATCAGTATTGCAAATGCACCTGGATAAATCATGTGATCCTGATTGGAATTGTCCATGGAAACTTGTCAGCCAGTCCTTTACTTTGCCCCCAGCCTCATTGTCAAATTGAGAAGATCATGACCTCACCAGTTTTTTCCTTCGTTCTGCTCCTTTGTTAACTTGGAAACTTTAAGTGCATAAGAAATAAGCAATTTTTAAGCGTGCTACGAATTATATACACACAACACAGTAATATCAGTTAGCATCAACGGAAATCAATGCAATACAAATAATATTTTTGTCATATTTGCCTCAATATTCACCTTGATAATACTACGGACACTTCGAAATAGGTACACAAAACAACAGAGACAAAACCTGTGTTATTCTGCCGCGCAGAAAGCATACTAGTATGCCGCACACATGCGCAGTACCGTATCTTGTGGCTAATGATACGTATTGCGCATGCGTGTAGCACAATAGTTTGCGTTCTGCCGGCAGTATAACACGGCTAAAATCGCGTCGAAGGAATGTCACATATGCGCATTAATCGGTTGACCTTCAATTCCATTTCACAGCGAGTCTACGATCGAGCTAAATCAAGGTTTGTGATTTTACTGACTATTACAATTATTATTTTGATGACGTCTTTAATTAGTAGAAAAGAAGGTATATCTATGTTTCTAGCGTATCAAAGTGAAGAAAAAATGTGGTTTCCTGAATTTTAGACCAATTTTGTTGATTTAATATGCTTTCTGGAACTTCGACAAACTGGTCCACTCCCTTTAATGCACTCATAACACATGTATTGACATAAAAACAGGAAAAAGTGGCAGAACCAAATATAGAGGATTGTCTGGGTTTCGAGAATCCAGAGGAATTAAGAGGGTTTAGTTATTCAATTCAAGAGTTATGAGGGAATTTAATGTCTTCACCTGGCACAGATAACGCCCATGGAGCGGCGCATCCGGCGAGCGGTCTTCTCATCAGTTTCTCATTAAGCGTCAGGCGAAGGTTTTGAGTGAGCAGTGTGTGGGGGCTGTAATCAAATGTGTCAAAAATAACGTTGTGGAGAAGTTACAGGGGGTGAGTCGTTCTCTGGTGTGTGCAAATTTTATCAGTGTTTGAATTGCCTTGATTTCATCCCATCAGCTGCTGGTCACCTTCCGTTGTTTGCAAGTAAGTAATTAAATCATATCGTTAGGTTAATGCCGACACTGGCAGTTATGCCGTTGGTATTGTTTTAGAACAGGATGAGTTACCTGTTTGGTCATGCATTTATATTATTCATATGTTTAATGTCCAATGATACAAAGATAGTTTGAGTTGGGTTAATGAAGCTGCATCTTGCAATTGCCAGGGTTTCTAGGTACTAACTAACCCAGCCTGCCTCATGCCAAAATAAATGTTTCCTGAGTTAAAGTTCTGCTGAAATAAGAAAATATTAAAATTGGGTGTGCTACCAGATTTTTGAAACTGCTACAGCTATATCCACTACCTTGGCTAGCTGAAGCTGGTACTGCTTCTGGTGCTACCATTTTTAAATTATGAAACTGTTCTTGCTGTTCTGCTATTGCTACTTTTTATCATGAAGTTTTATCTTAAAGGGCACTTTTCTTTGTTCATCTTGACATCAACATATCTTAACGAAACCACTGCTTTTCATTTGTATGTTGTTTGAAAAATTAGTTGTTTAGCGGCAGTTTTATTGTAAGATATATATAACTAAAGATGTTTACTCTTGTGAACTCTGATTAGACCTGTGGTGTCTTGCATCAGTGGCATTACTCCTAATGTAGAGTGTTTTCATACATGTGTACATGTGTCTCAGCA
The DNA here is from genome assembly GCA_034440635.1 of Lepas anatifera. NCBI lineage: Eukaryota > Metazoa > Arthropoda > Thecostraca > Lepadidae > Lepas > Lepas anatifera. The sequence goes on from JAOTON010001171.1 coordinate 40,545, forward strand.
TGGGTTGTGTTGGCCTGCTCTACCTTCATTTTTGTTGTTGCATATATGCTGCTGGTTTTCTCATAATGCTCGTGGTTGCACTGTTGTGCCCTTTCTTGTAGTACTCAAGTCCCTTCATATCTGTCTTGTATATGCTTTTTTTTAGAAAATGGAAAAAAAGAATGGTATCAAAATCCAAATTCAAGGGGGTTTAGTTTGTGTGGTGCATCCATGTGTGCTTTGAACATCTTGCCGTATTCTGGATGTGCAAGATGTGGGTTTGAGAGAACCCAGAAGTAGAATTTGGCACCCTGCCCCAGCTCACGCCTAGCAATTTCCCCTTTACTGGGCTACAATATGACCTCAGAAACTAGTGTGCTATTACACCCCAAACATTATGATTGAAACAAAATTACACTATGAAAGCATACATTTGATATCCTTTTGTTTTTGTGATGAAGGAAAGCACTTCTCTCAATCTCCACCTCATTTTTTGGGGGTTGGTGCTCCCCTTAACTGGATTTCTCTAGCAGTACCAGTTTTGAATTCCTTTGGTTTTGAGCTGCCCTATGCTACTGCTTTTTTGGTTATAGAAACCAAGGCACTAGAAAACCAGAAACTGTTACTCTCTGCCATTTGGAGAGTCCCCAAGTAGCAGACCAAGTTGCAGGCCACTCAGTTCTAGAAAACATATACTTGATATATGTGGAGGAAACTATTGGTTCAATGGCGCAGGACATTTTCCAGCATAGGTGACCAGGGTCAAGTCTTGTTAGTTCCTGCAGACAAGACTGGATCTGATCCCTGCAGTCCCTTCCCACAGGAAACAAAATTGGGACACCATAAATACTAACTGTTGGTGTTTGTTGAAACCCAATGTCACTTATTGATCTTTTTTTGTCACTGGGACTCCTGACTGGTTTATTTAAAGGGGTGCTGGATAAACTGTTGTCAAGTATGAGACAGACTCTGGGTGATGTTTCTACCAGAAATATGCTCTTGTTGTTTTATTCTAGGCTGCATAGTGTTATGTTTGTCTGCAGAAGACTTGTAACGGAAGATTAGGAGTTGATATATGTTCTGTGACCATATCTATAGATGGTTACAGTCAGGCCTGGAGTCAGAGTTGACTCAGTGTTGATGCCATTGTCAACTCATACCTGGTCTACTTAAACTACCAATAAAAAATTGGTAAATCAAAGCTGCTACTAGAGATAGCTTCAGAAACACAAATCATTTAAAATCTGTTTGGCGATAATAGATGTCTCCTTGTGGAATGGAATAAGGCTTTAAAGTCATAATTATTCATTTTGTTTTTCTAGAAGCATAGTGCAGCATTTAAAGTCAGGATACAGGGAGGGCCAGCTTGATCACTTCACTTTTTATGGCTCAGTTGCCGGTCTGTCTGTGTTAGCTAAACCTTTGAGCGGCGGAATGCCTAAGGGGACACTGTCACTAAGTGACTTCTGAGTAGCAAGGCCAGAGCCCAGTGCTGTACCATCTGAGCAGGCAAGGGCGTAACTAAATCGTCCTGCCTCGCCATCCTCTTAGTGTGTCTGTTGGGGGAACAATGCTTTCTGTGCTGGATACTCACAGAGATAGGTGTCATATAACCTACGTTGTCGGTGCGACCCATGATCTCAAATGAAATGACAGATCTCCAAGTGTCCCATTCCTGCCAAAAAGACCGCTATCAATCCACTCGCAACTATAGGGATAATTGACCCATCCGAAAGTGATACTTCATCTGTCGATACTATGTTTCCCCTCTTTGGGATTAACCTGAGGAGCGCACCAGAAGTATGTTTTTTTCAACCAATATTTTATTTTATTTTTACATAATAGCAGGAAAAAACAGAAACAGAAGTGAATAGCAAGATAGAAAGCACACATTTAATGAGTACATGGTAAGCATCCAATTACATAGGGACACGTCGCAAAAACCGAATCTCGCCCGAGGGGCTATTCAAGGGGCATATTACCCTGAACGCCTATACGACACAAGAACAGACAGTCGGGTTCGATGACGAGCAATGTTTTGGTAGAACTCTGTAGGACTGGTACATTTACAGTAGGTATCCATATTCATACGGTAATATTTATTTTGCTGTTGGATCCGCCAGTACTATTCAACATTTAATGTGCTCGGCAATATAGGCACATTAATTGATGACCACAGGGGCCTGTGATAGCGTGCTTAGTGAGCAGAAATAATAGCCTAGTTTTACTGGCAAGAACACAATTTGTTTTTCTTTTGACCCGTTCCAACATTTCTAGAAATGACGCCCCAGTGCTATGGGCATTAAACGGCCCAAATCGTCCGCACGCCCTAACACCGCAACCAGGCTATGGTTACCTTAGAGTTGGACTGTGCAGTGTCAGCGGGTGTCCCAACCCGGCTAGAGCAGGTGATGGGACTATTTCGCTTTCTTGACGATCTCAACTTGAGATACAAGGCTCGACAAACCTGCACGTCAGACCATCCAGTCCCAGGTTCCTGTGACAATATGCTGACGCTTCTGTGGAGTGGTACCTAGCGCACTCAGCTACTTCGGCACGCCGTGCTGGACATTGTTCCGGCGTCAACGGCGTAAATGAAGCGGGCGGTGTTTTGATTACTGTAGCGTTTTTATACGCATTATGTTACAGATCAGATGTGCCTGTGTCCCATCAGGGTGCTGGGAGCCAGTTTTTGTTTCTGTCTCGTGCGCTTCATTCAGTATTATATTATTCCAAATCACACCACATCGCAGTGATGATCAACCGGCACTGGCAGTGCACCTGGTGTATACCCGAGTGTACCAGTGTACCCGATGCGTACGAGTGTGCCCGATGCATACTAGGATACACGATGTGTACTAGTGTATCTGATAGTACCAGTACACCCGATGTGTACTACTGTACCCGATGCGTGCTTATGTACCAGATGCGCTTTAGTGTACCTGATTGGTACCAGTGTACCCGATGCCTTCTAGTGTACCCGATTTTGTACCAGTGTACGTGATGGGTACCGTTACATCTGATGTGTACCAATGCATCCCTTGCGCAGCAGTGTGCGTGTACCCGTACTTTACCCGATGTGTACCCGCAGTGTCCCCGATGCGTACCCGTAGTTTACCCGATGTGTACCCGTCCATCTGCAGTGTACCCGATGTTAACCAGTGCACTCGCAGTGTATCCGATGCGTAGTAGCGTACCTGATGGGTACCAGAGTGCCCATAATGTAAACGTGTGCTTGTACCCGATGTGTACTTGGTCTTTGCCGGTGGTGTACCCGTAGTGTACCCCATGCGTACTCGTAGTGTACCTGATGTGTACCTGTAATGTACTCAGTGCATACTAGTGCACCCGATGTGTGCGGTATGTACCAGTGCTCCTGCAGTGCAGCCCCTGCTCATTTGTTTGCCTGTACCTGCAATGGACCCGGTTGCACGAACAGTCCGCTAAATTGCGTTCCGCGTGTTATGTCTACAGTTGTGTGTCAGCAGGCTGGCCGGCACCGCCTGGTCGAGTGACAGTGCTATGCGGTGCGCTGGATGCACCCAAGCACGTACAAGGGGCACTGTAGGGTTATGGGGGGGGGCACAGTAGGGCATAAGGGGTTCTTCTGCAGCCTCTGATTATTCACTTCCTTTATCAATTGGTCATAAAACGAGGTAAATGCTGTTCAGTCCCCTCAATATACTTCTGACTTAACCGACAGGAGACACTATATCCGACTTTTAAACACCATTGAACCCGGGACATCCTTTGCTACCATCTTTGAGCACGCGTTACCGCCGCGCCATTTGCTGCTTGTTAATTATGCGACGCTCGAGTGGTCTCTCACTGCCGTGCGCCGGCATTTCCAACCAGATAACGACGAAGCTGGAGTCGCTGCAGTACTCCCCTAATACATCGTCTCATTCTGAGCGTGATGCCGTACCGTATTCGTCTGAGGTACGAGGTACGTGCTATGGCGCCGTGCCGACGCTGTATAATTCACGGGCGTGCCTGATGACTGACCACGGTCACGACCTGTCGGCATGTCCGTCAGTGCTGCGGTGAGGTGGAGTGTGGTGTCGCGTGCGTCTGGTGTGACCGCGCTTGTTGTGTCAGGCGCGCCTGTCAGCTGTGCCGTCTTTTGTGTGTGCTGTACACTTTCAGCTCTACTGCACTAGAGTTGTGTACTGCCGTGTAAGCTGCGCTGCGCCACCTGTGTTGCTGCACCAGCTGTGCTGTGTCAGCGCCCCTGTGCTGTGTCGGCGCCCCTGTGCTGTGTCAGCGCCCCTGTGCTGTGTCGGCGCCCCTGTGCTGTGTCGGCGCCCCTGTGCTGTGTCGGCGCCCCTGTGCTGTGTCAGCGCCCCTGTGCTGTGTCAGCGCCCCTGTGCTGTGTCGGCGCCCCTGTGCTGTGTCGGCGCCCCTGTGCTGTGTCAGCGCCCCTTTGCTGTGTCAGCGCCCCTGTGCTGTGTCAGCGCCCCTGTGCTGTGTCGGCGCCCCTGTGCTGTGTCGGCGCCCCTGTGCTGTGTCAGCGCCCCTGTGCTGTGTCGGCGGCCCTGTGCTGTGTCGGCGCCCCTGTGCTGTGTCAGCGCCCCTGTGCTGTGTCGGCGCCCCTGTGCTGTGTCAGCGCCCTCGTGCTGTGGCAGCGCCCCAGTGCTGTACCAGATGTACCGTGCCACGCCCGGTACGAGTCTGCTGTGCGCTGTGACCGGGTGGCAGCACACAGCTCAGCTGTGCTGTGTCGGCGGCGGCACATGGCGGCGGCGCGGTCGCGTCGGCGTGCATCGATCCCGACGGGGCCGGCGCGTGGTGCGGCGGCGGCGGCGGCAGACTCCTGGGTCGGGAGCGCCGCCGGTGCCGACGGGGCGGTCGGACGGGCGCGGCCGTGGCCGGTGGTCAGCTGGGCGGAGTGGTGTGGACGGTGTGTCGCCGATTCAGAGGCTGCGTGGGCGGGCTTGTGTGGGAGCAGCAGCTGGATTCACTCCGAGGTCGGTTGGCTCGGTGGGGTAGGTGTTGGCAGTGCTGTTTTGGATCTAAGGTGGACTTACACAGGCCGGGCTGGAGTAGATACTTCTGTTGCAAGCTAAAAAGTGCAGCCTTTGTCGTAACACTGTACGCAGATTCTTTCTTTTTGTATTTATGAAACGCTCGCGGATATCAAGAAGCCAGGCTGCTGGAGCATTGCTCTCTCGAGGGTTTAGAACTGTCGCCAATGCCTCAGAAGTGGCCATCTGGTCGTGCTATGCGAAATGGCCAAGTCTGGCTACGGCTCATGATGTTACAGCGCCACAGCCGTGAACCTACAGCTATTTTTAGTTTCCAGATACGCTTGTGGAACTCACTTGTCGAGTTTGGAGCTCCAAGTAATCCAGGCTATCGCTGCGCCCTAAAACCGCAAACATGCTGATGATGCTTGTGGACAGGGGTGTGAATTTGTATCTTTTTAGAGATGCCTGGGCACCCCACATGAAGGTAGACTCTGGACTAAGCAAAGGTGGTTAAAAAAGGCTGCAACAAATATGATGCTTTATCTTTTTATATGGTGGTAATTGGCATTGTTTTAAATGTTTCGCAAATCCACAACGGTGTCTGTGGAACTTTTGTGGACGATTTTAAAGCTCATTCGTTCCCAGAGCTGTCATTAATCCGCAGATATTCCTTACCGTGGTCTAAAACCATCCATTTGTTTCGGCTCTCCCTGAACTTGTTCTTCCATTTTGACGTTTAAGCCAAGCTTGGTTTCTAGCTGCTCGCCTTCAGGGAAGGAACGGTAATGAACATAATCTCGCAAGCTGCCATGACATTGTTCGATGATTTTGACTGCCAGAAGTTTGATCGCTAATTCTTCTGTATCCTGGAACGTCGAATCGCCTCCTTCGCCTCTTAAAAAGGCGGAGGAGAGATAAGCTGTCCCAGAATTTAAAGAATCCTCTTGCCGACAGCAGCAGTGCAGTGCGATAGCTATCTTTATTCTGCGCAAAACGCAGGCCCCTTCTTGAGATGATGGCGTATTCGGACGAGATTATTTGGAACGCTCACAACCCGGGAAAGGAGGCATGCCGCATGTCTTCCTGGCGGTTTAGATAGGCGAGGGTGCAGGTGATACCGAGATTGAGACTCAGGCGTGATGCATCAGTATCAGTGATGTGCGTCATGATTGGATTGGCGGCGCAGGCAGCTGTTCTCTTGACATGGAATGCAGACCGAGTTTGTATTCCATTGTAATTTTGGCTCAGAGGTTTGGCTTCTCATGCTGTGTGGCAGCTGATAGTGATTGCTGTCCGTGTTTGGAATGGTATGGTTCCGTCAGATGATGCCATGGGCTACTTTGTGACGTGGTTGTTTATGTTTGAGTGATGGCGGGCGGACTTTCGACGCTATGTTGTCGGCTAGTGTTGAACTTGAACACGCGCCCCGCTGGGCTGGGGGTTAAATTCGCCCCTTTCCGGGTTTCCCCAGATAACGCAAAAACGAAGAAACGCAGAGCAACGAAGCTTACAGTACCTTATCCCTAATGAATTTTACGCATCTGACCAATTGTTTAGGCCAGGTCATGTCAGGTCAAGGAGCTATTCAAGGTCAAGCGACCAGACCTCAAAACCTAAAATCACGAGTTTGAAGCGGTGCCTAAGGCACGTCTACCAACCGATCAGTTTGAAACTTTCACAATATGATAAATGTCATTAGGGTCTACAAACCTGCTCTCTCGGAATTTTGATATTGCTGACCTAAGGTGGGGTAAATTTTTTGGTCACCCCATTATAAGTCTATGGTGCAAAATTGAAAGGGCTCGTTTTCAGTAAAGGCTGGATAGATAAAGCTGAAAATCCTCACACCGTGCATTCTTACCAAGATCCTTACCGTAAAGTCGAGTTTTTGATCATCTGTGTGATGTTTTCGATCTTCCGCTTGAAAGGCGTTTTCGTCGACGGCACACATTCTATTCACACTTTCGCGAGAACGCACAAAACGGGACTGTCCGGACTCTGACACCGGTAGGTCGAGACTGGGCAGGCTGAGCGAAGTTGGTGCCCTGAGGCACAGAACGGGTCAGCTGAGGGCTGGCCGGCTCGGCATAGGAGGGGCGGAGCCCGGCGGAACAGAACAATCTGACCTCTCAAAGGTCATGTCAGGTCACAGGAGCATACAGTGATTGTTTGGCCAATAACTTCTCACCGTATTGAGATAAAGCTCTTATTTTGCTTGCATTGTGCTTATATTATTACGGGGAGTCGATTGATATGCAGCAAGACCACACCAGGTCATCCTGTGACCATGACCTAGCCCGAGGTCAGGTCATTTCCACTATTTGACCTAGCAAAGTCATATTATACGTCATTCGATTCGTCGCGATGAGAGGAATCTAATGATGTCTAAATATTTGTACTAGCTTTGCCGAGTAAATATCTAGAGGTGGAAACGTACTGCCGTGCTGTAAGCCTATGGAACCTTCCTTGACCTATGCTGACCTCAATATTGACCTGACATAAAAATTCTTCCGTAATTTCTCTTCGTCTCGTCAAAAGCTTTCCAACCCCGTCCGTAATTTTTCTTTAGCTTTCCTGGGAAATGAGTTAAAGGGGGGGGCGAAATTCGCCCCCCCAGCGGGGCGCGTCATGCCAGGGACCCCAGCAGGGTGCGTGTTAAGTGTTATGCTATACCTAGTGGTTTTTGCTGATACTGCGTATGCTTGTGATGCATTGGTTCTGTTGCAGGTCATGCCTTGGTTCTGGTTCTGTTCTGTCGTGTCTCTGTTGAAGACAATCTGTGGTTTTGATGACGGGGTTGTACCGGAACTGTTCGGCTCTGTGGTGCCGTGTTTCTGTGATGCCGTGGACCTATGCTTGTGATGCATTGGTTCTGTTGCAGGTCATGCCTTGGTTCTGGTTCCGTTCTGTCGTGTCTCTGTTGAAGACGATCTGTGTTTTGATGACGGGGTTGTACCGGAACTGTTCGGCTCTGTAGTGCCGTATTTCTGTGATGCCGTGGACCTATGACCTTGCATTGTGATGCATTGGTTCTGTTTGCAGGTCATGCCTTGGTTCGTGGTTCCGTTCTGTCGTGTCTCTGTTGTTTTGATGACGGGGTTGTACCGGAACTGTTCGGCTCTGTAGTGCCGTATTTCTGTGATGCCGTGGACCTATGCTTGTGATGCATTGGTTCTGTTGCAGGTCATGCCTTGGTTCTGGTTCCGTTCTGTCGTGTCTCTGTTGAAGACGATCTGTGGTTTTGATGACGGGGTTGTACCGGAACTGTTCGGCTCTGTGGTGCCGTGTTTCTGTGATGCCGTGGACCTATGCTTGTGATGCATTGGTTCTGTTGCAGGTCATGCCTTGGTTCTGGTTCTGTTCTGTCGTGTTCTGTTGAAGACAATCTGTGGTTTTGATGACGGGGTTGTACGGAACTGTTCGGCTCTGTGGTGCCGTGTTTCTGTGATGCCGTGGACCTATAACAGACGTATTGTGCAGGTCTGTGATGCCGTGGTTCTGTTGTGCAGGTCTGCGATGCCGTGGTTCTGTTGTGCAGGTCTGTGATGCCGTTGCTCCAGAACTGTGTAGATCTGTGCCGCCGTTGCTACAGAATTGTGTAGATCTGTGCCGTTGTTGCTCCAGAATTGTGTAGATCTGTGATGTCGTGGCTCCAGAACTGTGCAGGTCTATGATGCCGTGGTTCCGCAATGGTGCAGGTCTATGATGCCGTGGTTCTGTTGTACACGGCTGTGATGCCGTGGTTCTGTTGTACACGGCTGTGATGCTGTGGTCCTGTTACAGGTAATGCCGGACCCGGCCGTCACCAGTCGTGACTCCGGGATGCCGGACCCAGGGGTCACCAGCCGTGACTCCGGGATGCCGGACCCGCCCGTCACCAGTCCCGACTCTGAGGTGGCGCGGACCCTGCCGCAGCAGTAAGTACGGCTTCTGCAAGTGGTCACGGAACCGCCTTGTTTTGCAGCCAGGCTGTGGCGACGGTCCTGCTATCGCTGGTTAACACCCGAACTGGAGGGGGGTCCGACACTAACGTGCACTGGAGGGGGCCTGGTAGGCCCCCCTAAGATCTCGGAAACTAAGAGGTTTAGAAAAACTCCACTTAGGAGGTGGGTGGGGGCTATGGTGATCTACATGATGACCAATTTTCATTGACCTAGGTCAATATCTTCAAGGTCGAACGAGGTCGTAAAGGTCAAATCTTGGCCATGCTGGGGACCGATTGGTAAATGCTGTGATTATGCGGGAAATAGCGGGAATAAGCTAAAGGCGGACCAGGTTCATAGAGAAGAGGTCTCAAAGAGGCTTCCTCACAATTTTTGGGTCAAGGTCATTCAAGGTCATTGACCTTTAAGGTCACCATATGGTATACTACTTATAATGTACACTTTGACTAACACTGTAGCCACTGTTTGGCGGGAAATGAGGATTGACCTTTCCCAATGCCCTTTGACCTTGACCTTTGCATTGGGGTACCCTATCAATAACATCATAACATAATATATGTCAGACCAGGTAACGTCATTTGGCCGGAAGCACAGTGGTCAGTGACCTTGAAAGTGCAGATATGACCTTGACCTGTGACCTTCGAACTTGACCTTGACTTTCATGTGAGGTGACCTTGACATATGATCCAGGTTATATGGCGTTATGACGTCAGCACTCGGTCTCCAATGCAAGCTAATTGGTCCGACCGCGCAATTACGGCGATCTCAAAATGCAGGTCTGACTTTGAAAGCCTATAAGTCAAAAAGTTCTCGACCGATTTTCAAAAAGTGTTCACCAATCGACGCGCTATTGAATGCTGTCAAAAGTGGCCACGTACCGTTTTTCGGCTATGGGCGGTTCTCCGGCCACCTCGGAAAAACAGGTGGGGGGGGGCCTTCGAGGCCCGCCCCTCCAGTGCGCGTATTAACATGTTCTTTATAGTGTAATTTTGACGCGAATGCAACTCTCAAATGATCCCGGGGAAAAAGTCGGGTGCGTCAGAATCCCATAATACCAAGAACGCAGCGGGGTCAATCGTATTTTACCGGAGTGGCAATAATTCGGTCACCTGACGCGTCGTGCGGTCTGCCGTCGATCTGTCCCACCTAGCGCTTCAAAACTGTGGGTGATAGACTATTCCGCGAATACTCGAAGCCGTGCTTCAAAATCTAATTTGGATTAATATAAATTGGGAAAAATTTGCTCATTTTTTCCTTCAAGAAATAAACTTCAAACTCGGTGCTTTTTTAATGACGGCAATCTGCTATCTTGAAAGCAAATGTTGGGGCTGTGACGTTAGTCTTTGAGGGTGAAAATAAACCCATTTGAAACGAAACGAAAAGTTGACGGAAAAATACAGCGGAAAGAAAAGCTGGAAAAAATCTCGGGTGACTTTGCGGTCAAAATATCTAAAGATATGCCTTTCGCATTTGAAAAAGGCGGTCCAAAGTTGACCTGGTGACTTGATTGGTACTTAAGAATAGGTAATGTGGAATCCAGAGACTAGGTCAGGGGTGGAATTGTGCGAAGGATATGTTAAACACAATGATATGATTCAAATGTGACGTTTTTCACCTTGTTGAGTCTTATGTTTTTTCCTTCTTAAAGGGAATGTGGCACCTTGGTCGAATCCTGGAATTTAGTGCAATTAGGCGTACCTTTAGCCGAAAATAATGAAACCACTCATGATTTCTCTGAAAAATGTACAATAAGCTCAATATTTTGATTTTTTAAAATATTCCTCTAGAAAAAGAAATAAATATCTGCCTGTGGGTGATGTCACGATCTGGCAACCACTACCATACTTGAAAACCTTCAAGGGCTTCGATTGGCTGATGCTCATCGTGACGTCAGCATATGTCGTCACACCAACAGCTCACAACAATGGCTGCCTGGCGGGGGCTGATGCGGGGGCTGGTGTCGGGTAGGTTTTAGTTTTTTTCTACGGAAATATCGACTTCCAAGACAAATGATATATGGAGTATCGGGTTTTCTGACTTGCTTTACAACTTGGCTATCTCAGTTAAAATCACGTTATGAAGGTGCCACATTCCCTTTAACTTCTTTATTGTGAGTTCGAAACTAGGGACGTGTTACTCCCTCTGTTCCTGAAGTTGCACTTTTCCTCTGCATGGGAATACCACGTGACTGATGAATTCGCTGACTACTTGGGTGAGCAATGCTGATGTGAAGGCTAATGAGGTATTTACGTATTCTAGCGGTATGACCATTGCTCTACCATTGCTGCGAATTGGGGCGTAAATTCATACAAACGAGTAGTTTCTGCCTCAGTGTTCAAACAGGTGACATCGCAAGCCATCATATTCGTTATAGTCTTGACCTTTCGGTATCCAATCCTACCCGAACCCTCCCTCATTTGCGCAAAATAACGTTAAATAATTTCCCGTGTGCCCTTTGACGGTATAAATTTAACATTTTTTGTTCTAAATGCATGGGATGGGACAACAAAGCTTTCTCCTTGATGTCTTCTATCACGGCGTAAATATTCACCAGGCCTTGCGTAAACGCTGGCTGGAGCGCGCATTAGAGGTCGGCTGGGATTGCACATCCAACTGGATCCTCGAGTCGTTCGCGGACGGGAATGTTACCAGCCAGGACATTTTGGTGATTCTGGATCGGGATACTGATTATCATTGTCGTCCAATCTGTCCGGCTCCCCACCGAAGCGCTTTCTGAGGATATTTTCCAGTTTTTTTGACTGGTGGTCTCCAAATGACTGATGTTTTTAAACCTCAGGAAGCAATAGGATATCTAAACAAGTTCTTTAAAGACAACGCATAGTGAACTCTTGATTTGGATTGGGATCCTGAATACTTCTAATGGATTTATTCGGGATGCCGTGAGGACGTTTTGAGCGGCCCGGATCGGGTGGAAATTGTCTGGACCGTGATGTGCTCTGCCTTGCATTACCCGTGGCACCCGCCACCGGGCGCGCTGTCACCGCCAATGACCGATGCCGCCGGGCCCGAGCCACTCCAGAGGGTGTGTGTGGGGGCGGAAGGGGGTCGGTGGATGGATGAGGCGGTTGTGCTGGTTCTTAACCCTGCGGTCGCTGATCCTGGCCAGTTAGGACTTTGTGGAGGCGAAATGACCATGACCATTGCCCCGTTACAGTACGTAGATTCAGTAGGAAGTGCTCAGCCGTTCTAGCGGAGATGTTGGAGGGCCCTGCGCCGCAGGGGAAAATAATACTTGTGTAAGCTACGAGTTGTTACGCAGTGGGCTTTCAGACGTTGATAAATTTTTTGCGCCGTGCACCATACTAGATAACTTATGCAGCGTAAGAAACACGTAAAATTTTTACACATTTTCGTAAATATCAAGTACATACTTTTCTTATAGATGTTTTATTTTCCTTGACAATTCAGTAACACTTTCCACAGAACCATTCCCGAAACAAATAACATTTTCATTAATCCTTAACAGCGTTGGACGTTACCCGCAATTTCAAAGTAGTCCCATCATATTTTTTCACGCTTCAAACCAAAAAGTTTAGAGGAAACGTGGAGGACTTTGACTGGTTCGCCCTGAATGTTTTGATGATGCAGCCGCTCTGTTCTGTACGCATCTTTACGTTATGTATTTTGGGGTCGAAAACTTAGGCATATGGCCGGAGCTACCAAATTTTACGCTGTGGTTTCTCGGTGCATATAAACTTTTATTTCCCCCTGTTGCGCCGATGGTGGGATACACTGTCATCAGTAGCTTCATCATCATAACCACCCGTAGAAACACCATCATGTGGCTCCTTTACCTCCCAAGATGATTGTAATTATTGTTTATGTTGATGATAATTATGGTGAGACGTAGTGCTCCCAAACCTGCTTGTCGTTAGGGTGTTTATGTTGATGAAGATGATGACGAGACATAAAGCTTCCAAATCGGTAGGGATCAGTGTGAGGGCAGGGACGCGATGGCGAAAGCGCCGACGCGTCGGATGTGAGCGGTCGGCTGACACGCGGCTTGGTAGCACAGTAGTCACCTCAGCTGAACAATATTGCTTTGTAAGGCTCACGCGTAGTTCTACACAGTTCTCACTAGGCTCACAAGCAGCGACACATCCAGGGGCCGAAGGGGTCCCTGACCCCTCAAATGTTGAAAAGTGTCATCCTTCTGCACGACTCGCCCATTAATCGAAACGAAGCTAATCACAAAATGTGTAAAGGACGAAACCTTATTCTCCCCCCGAGTTCCGATAAAATCGAAACTGAGCACTGAGCTGAATGGGGAGCAAAATATCCCTGCTCACTATCCACCAAAGGTGTGCATCGTTTTTATAAACTTTACGGTGTTTATTTGTTTTGCACGTGACCAATTCCTAAATATTGCCGTACGGTGTGTTTTATATTGTAGCTGTACCAAAATTCTGTAATAGCGTCGTCCGGGAAAATGTTGCAGCGTAAACAACTAACAACAGGGACGCGACGCCGAAAACGCCAGCGCGTCGGATGTGAGTGGTCGCGCGATATAGCCCAGCCGCTGAAAGTGCCCTAAAACCCCAATCCACACACATGCGAGCGGTCGGGTTACACGCGACTCGGTAGCACAGTAGCCACCTTAGCTGAACAATATCGCTTTGTAAGGCTCACACGCAGTTCTTTATTTTCTGGGCCCTGGTCCAAAAAATGAACCTCTTGGTGTGGTTGCGGCCAATTTACTGATTTCTAGACTAAATATAAACCGATTACTTGCTTGCATTTTATTTAAGATGCTGGAATTGCAACTCCTTGCTATGACCTTGGTTACAAAAAACACAATGGAGAGCATTATCACCAAGTAGACTATGAAAATTCAGCCCAAAAATGTCGAGACCATGTTGATGTTTTTTTTTTTGGAAATTTGACTACCAAAATTCTGTAATAGCGTCGTCCGGCAAAAATATCGCAGCTTCAACAACTGATCCGAAGCGTTCAGCACCTGGAAGGGCCAGGTCCAGAATCTTGGGAAGCCGGAGAGGGTATTATGCCCTCCCTCAACCATCAAACGCCCCATTCACTACGCTTCTGTGCGCCAAAGCGTATGTTTATGGCCAAAACTTGGTGATTTTATTGCCTTTTTATGATAATTCCTCCGTCCCCGATTGAAAGTGTGGTGCTCGAACTGGGCGGTCGTGTACGTGATGGAAGTTTCACCAAGACACGTGCTCTGCGTTGGAAGCGCCTCCGCTTTCAGATAGCTCCGCGGTTATGGTCTGGGGACCTGTGCTTAGACACGGAGCGCGCTGCCGCAGAGGGGAAGAACCGAACTCCATTTCGAAGCCTGAACTATGCGTCTGTTGTATGACGATTTTTTCTGAAGAGGAGACTCCGAACGCAAAAAGGCCCTGGGGGTGTGTTTTAAAGATCCGGTCAAGTAAATCTAGGACTAAGTGGTAACATCTAATGGCTAGATGACATGAATTAGTGTACAAGTACATTTCACAAATTGGAACGCAAATTATGCTCTCAGAGAACAGGGAGTATGTGCTGTAAAACGAAGAAATGACCCAAAATACCTACTCATCCTTCCCAGAACGGGTTAGTTCGTGGCGCCGCTTAGCTGACGTTTCGAATGGAATTGGCTAGAAGTCGCCTAGTCGCCCCTCTGCAGCTGCTACGTTAGCAAGCGATAGCAGCTCCGCCGATCAGATCGGTCGTGCTTTCCGAAAACATCCATCTACCCCCGCGGCAGGCGGAACTCACCTCGTCGTAATCGATACAGGGGAGGGCGTGTGACGTCACGAGGAAGGCTGATTCGGCAGTTGTTACAGAGGCGGGGCGGCAGGAGTCACTGCAGGGGTGATGCTAATGCTCAGGGGTGGGCTGTGGGTCTAAACGGTAGGTCACGTGTGTTCTGAGGGGTGGCAGAGAGTGCTAACTTGCTGCACTGCCTGCATAGTAGCAAGAGATAGTTGAGACTGTTTTCTTAACCATCTTGTATTAAGTTTTCCTATTTTGGTGTTCTTGTTTTGAGTCATTTAGATGGTAAGGTGGAGCTTCCCTAGTACCGAAACTCACGCAGATGTGTATCAGAAGTGGCTATGCAGCAGTAAGTCTCGTTGAATTCGACCGAAAATATAACGCAGAATATTGTTGAAACGTCTTATACTGCTTTGCAAAACCCTGCATCGGTCCTAAAATTTCTAAGATGTGAAACTGTGACGGTCGTTGTGTCAACTTTAAAGAACAGTGATCCCATAGAGAAACTGCACTGGACGGCCGGGCTTTTGCGCCAGGCGGTGTCGCCGTGGCACCATTTGTGTCAGCCCCGCCACGATCAGCCTGGCCAGCGTTACTCACAGGCGACCGAGTCGATGTTTGACAAAGACTGGTGGGCCCCCGGATATTTGACGGCCTCTATCATAGCCCTCGGCGATGTCGCAGGAAATGACCTCTGCTACTGGTGGGGCGGAAATGAAAAATGGAGGTGATTGCTTGGAAATTGATGTGAAGCTGTCCAGTGAAACATGAACGTTCCTGGTAAAGTCTCACCGTTAGCGTATCCCAACGTAAACGCTGGATATGTTAGTGGTGAGGTGTTAAGAGCAGGTTTCAGTTTTCCTACCGCGCGGATTTTGCCTGGTTCTGTTTTATGTTCTTGTGTTATTGATAAAGGCGTTATTTTCTGAAAATGAACACTGAGTCTTGTATCACGCTGCTTGTGTGAAACACGCTTGTATTTTGGCATTAATTGGCAGTGTGCAATTCAGGTGCCTTTTGTTTTGCGTTCCCAGTGCAAGCTTTGCTTTGATGTCTGCTGATGTTCGCCGGTAAAGGTAGGCATGTCCGTATCCGAAAACAAAAACAGTGATTGAAGGACGGCGGCTGTTGAAACAAACATCACTTATGTAAGCGGCAAGGATGTAACCCATTTTCCTCGTCTGATGCTTGCTGTACCTAATTTTAACCAGGAATTCAACCACCTGCATCAATTGCATTGTACAACTGACATTCACGTTGCAATGCCGCTTTTCATTGCATGATTTTGCCGTCATTTCATTGCATTTTGATCATTTTGAAAGCATGTCCATGAACCCTGTGAATGGTATCTGATGGTCGCATTACGATACACGTGCGATTGGTTTTGTCTGGCGCTTTTGGCGGCACGTCAATAGCTGTCAATAGCTTGTGTAGGAATTGCTGACTGTGCTCACACTGGACCAGGCTTTTGACTGGAAGCTCCAAACCATTGAAATCCTGTTGTTGGAACTTGAATCATGGCAGCTAATGGCGGGCTTATTTTCTTGTCTTCATGGTGGTCATGAAACCAATGGGTGAAGATATTCCTGAAACCGAGGCTCCTCCTCCTTGGGCACGTGTTTGCGTTTTTTTGTGTCTTGCATTCTTGCACCGAATGGCTTTTCATCGCACGTTTCTATGAGAGGCTGCTGTGTATCTGGATCCGAAACGATATGTTCGACAACATGGGCAGGGCTTTTTCGCTCCTGCACCAAATCAGTTTGCAGCCGGGTATTTGTGGACATGGCTTTGGCCACTCAGGTGCAATTGTTTGGCGAATTGTTGGGTCGAAAGTAGGGAGCCGTCCACATTGGCCCAGTGGTGGCTGTGAAAATATCCACTTGTGGCTTTAGTGGGGCTTACCGAATAGGCGGAATGTTTGTTCTGAGAGTGGATCATAGACGTAGGCGGATCCAGGGGGCAAGGGGGCAAGGGGGCACGTCCCCCCCCCGATCGACCCTCGGCGCCCCCTGAAAGGTCGATGGCGCCCCCCTGAAATGTCGCTTCCCACCCCCCAGGATGCGAAAGTCGGCGCCCACCGATAGGATTTGGCGCCCACCTGATAGATTTTGCTGGTCATAAGTGGCGCCCCCTGGTCCGGATGGCGCCCCCGTCCGGGATGGCGCCCCCGGGAAGGTGCCCCCCCCCGATCGGCAATCCTGGATCTGCCTATGATCATAGAGTCATAGTCCAGGGCGGATCATGTGTGGTTTCGAGCGGAAGCGATCAGCTAACATGATTCGGCATAATTTGAGTACCTACTGAGGAGGCCACATGCCTGCTGTTATTTTTCACTGTATCTTTCTATTTGTTATAAGAGGTTTTGGTATCGCGAGAGGATAAATGTTGTTAGATAGAATGAATGTCCACAGATATGGGCAATGCGTATGGTAGGACAAGCTACTTTCATATTAACATATTATTTGTAGCATTTACTCTTGCAGTAGCTCACTACTCAAGTATTATTGTATTATTTTAACCATTAACTGATTAAAAGCCCATATATATATATATATATATATATACATATATATATATATATATATATATATATATATATATATATATATATATATATATACATATATATACGTGAGAGTGGGGGGTTGGAGTCAGTTTTGTATCAGTTTTGCCCCTCAGCCAATTTTTACTATAGTCAATGACAACGGGCGAGATACTCTTACACCTGCGAACAGCTAAAACTTTCGCCTATCGGCTGACTAAGTGTCAAATCGAAATATGTGCTCGAATCAATGGAATGACAAATTGACTCCTTTCAGTTCTTTCAATCACCCCACTAATTGGGTGAGTTGTACCATGTTGTGGGGTGTGATGTATCACCTATTTTATGTGTATATGTATGAGTATGCACCTCTGCCTTCGTAACTTTTAAAGGAAAATATTTTCGCTTTGATATATTTTTTAATTCGATTAATTTTTCTTAATCCTGCCATTAAAAGCAAGTTGCTCTACTGCATTTAGGATTTTATGTAGCACCAGCACAGCCAAATTCCTTAAAAAGTGAAGCGGAATATAGAATCCCTGTGATTGTAGGTTTGGAGATTGTCAACGTTCAGTGCGCAAACATGATGATACCAGGGAAACTGCCTAAGAACGAAACAAGGCAACTGAAGCATTTCAGATAGTGTCGAAACTGCGGCCATTAGCTCACCATTGATACAATATCCCCCACATCACAATATCTGCCACATCCCCCACATCCCCCGCATGCACCGTCCATTCCTTTGTGCGATTTGTTTCAGCGCATCATTCCCTCGCATTGAAATGTCAAACATTTTAGTGACGCTTCCAGTGTAGGATATACCCCTTCAAGAAGTATGGCGTTCATGTCCTTGACGTGCATGTGAAAGTATTAGGATCTATTCACTGCACTTGGAAAATTACAAAAGCACGTGAGGAAATTGACGACAGAAAAGTGTTTAACAGATTCTGTCAGCAGATTTTGCCCAGTGTGAATAGGCCGTTAAAACATATTTCCCTCTATCGATTTTCAAAAACGTGCATAAATCATAACCTTCTTCCTCAGCACCCTCTCAGGCCGCTTCAAGGCCCAAATCGTATCTGCTGATGGCATGGCGTATTTCTTACCGCCAGGGAGGGAAACCACGGTCACACATTGCCTGAATTGACCTCAGAACGGTCTGGTACTGCTTCCCCATCATACTGACCACCCCACCCTCCCCTATTTGTAATAATAATTGTTGGCGTTTAAGGGGCAACGCACAATGCCAGGGTCATACGGCGTCGCCAACTCTCACCCCGTTGGGAGGGATTTTAGGGATCAGATCAACTTATTCAGAGGCTCCGCCGAGACTTGAACCCGGGACCGGTGGCTTAAAAGACAAGGATGTTATCCACTAAACCACCCACCCCACTCTCCCCTATTTGCATAAGCCAATAGGGAAAACATCATTTCAACGCTGTCGTACTTTTCTTTTATTATCAAATAAGAGTATTTATCTAAATCCAACATAGCACTGTGTCCTTGCGAGAGGGCGAACTGACATAGCTTTTTGTCCCATCCTTTGACTGCGAACCTCTTAAACCCCCAGTGTTGTTTTCACGCTGTGTCGAGTTTACTACTCTCCAGACACGCGAGATCAGCGGCGTCTGTTTAGACAGCGCTGATATTTTAGTCTCGGGAACTTTGAACCGGCGCGGACCGGTTCAAAGTCGAACTCTTAATTCAGAGTATAATGCTTAGTCTGACTCTTAGCTTGTGGGCAGTTGTGGGGCCCCATTGTTCCTGAGTAAAGGGGAGATTGCTTCCGAGTAAAGGGCAACAAGATGAAAGTGAACGTTTAAGCTGTTTCGCGGGCCAGTCCTTGACAAATAATGTGGTTTGGTAACTCAGCCCATTAGTGTAAAGTTATGTGTTTTACTGTGCACTCATGACCGTTCTGGGCAAGTTAAGAGGCTCTCTCAGTTCAAAGGCTCACTCCTGATGTACAAAAGAAGGAGAAATCGTGCCAAGCCAGCTATGGATACAGAATTTTGTCTGAGGGCGGGGAGGAGTGCTGACTGCGGCTGATAAACTCGCAGGACCGGTCTCGTGGCAGGGGCGCCCGGGGTTATCAGGCACATCCACTCTATATATCAGTGTGAGCAAATAGTAACTTTTCAATCACTTAACGATTCGCTTTTCCGTGTCGTCTTGTTACCGGGTCATAAGTGGTTACTTCTTGACTGTCCGTGATTGCTCGGGATCCTTATGAAGTCTGGTATTATTCAGAGCATGGGGCGGAAACCCACCTGAAAGATTGGACCGTCCGGAGTTGCTTTAAAGGGAATTTGTGACGGCTTCATAATGGGATTTGAAGTGAGATAGCCATGTGATAGATCATGCCTAGAAACCACTCGATCCATTTTTCATTTGTCCCAGAAATTCTATTCGCGGTGGAAAAAAGTAACCCCCTATCAGTCCCTCTTCACGTGGTGTGAGGCGACTGCCAAAGTGACCTCCTATTCAAGCCTCGCTGAGCGTACTGTGCGGACGAATTTGTATTGCTGGGACCTCTTTAAAGCCTACGTGCTAAACACGCCGTTGGTACTGGCGAATGTAAGGATGCACCTATGGCTTGCTTTACCTGCCAGTTTCAAACGTGGTTTATTTTTCACCTGTCGGGAAAAATAGCAGGAATTGATCAGCTTCCTTTTCCGCCACAACACCGGCCTGTTTCAGCTAAAACTGTTAGATTTTACCCGTATTCATTTGTGGCCTAAATGAACTGGTTTATCGCGGCACGAGACGTTACCAGACGCCACGCCGGCTTGACGCCACGCCGAATTGGAGTCTGTTTTACCTTTAACAGAGGAGAATAAAGTTAATTAAATATTAGTCTTGTTTTAACAAAATATTATAAAGTAGTCTCGTTATTATATTATAAAATATTAAATATTAGTCTTGTTTATTAGTCTTGTTTAAATATTAGTCTTGTTCCTCTTTAACAGAGGAAAATAAAGGTAATTAGATATTAGTCTTATTAGCCATTTTTCAACGAAATAAGGTCAAATCTATAATTTTCAATAAAGGCTGCCTCTAAAACCACTCCAGTCTGGAATGGCTCCAAAGTGCCACATTGCTTTTAAGCATTGTTTAATTGCACCTTATCGCCGTGAATCTGCACTTATGTGCCGGCGTTTTATGAAAACGATCGCCAGGATGATACTTAAGCATGAGAAAGAAACCAGAAACGATATAGCTGAGATCTGTTTCTATGGAACCAAGCCAAAGCGAACGTTAACTGAAGGGATGGATCCAGTCAATTGGTGTGAGGGGCGAGGGGGGAGGTGCCAAACCCATGTCGGCTAGAAAAAGACTTGATCGGTGGAGGCGGATTAAGTATAGTGCAGCGAATGAATTTTTCACCCTCAAATAAGTACCTTGCAAACGGACAAGAACTATTAGAAATGTTTACCGATGGACACATCCTTCTCAATGGATCAATTATGAAACATTAGTTTGCTTTGGGGGAGAGCGGTTATCCCCCTTTTTCGCTTTGGGGGTCGCACTCTGCTAGCCAAGCCCTATTCCGAACAGTAGCGGTGGAGGGTCCAGATTTAAGGGGGGGCGCCATGGCCTTTTCAGCCCATTTCTTTCCAGCCAACTCCATAGGGCAGGTGTTAAAATTCATCACTTAAGGGGGCACCGTGCACCGGTACCTCGTAGCTTCGCCGCCTGTAATTCCGAATCAACACAAGTTCACCTGTTCTATTCTAAATAGCATATGCATGAGGGCTGTTAGATAAATAGACATTCTGGCGCGGTTTCTTCTTCGGGTTAGACACAGCTAAGAGAGGCGCCCGGTGGAGGTCTCGCAGCCCCATTCCGCTCCTGTGGGGACAGTCGTCAGCACTGCCCCCGGCGCGGCGGGCCGGAAACTGATCGGCGGGGAGCTGGGCGGAGGCCAGATGGGACCCGCTGTATTCACGGCCGGCTGTCGGGCAGCCACCCTGAGGGAGGAGTTCCAGACTGCGGAGTCACGTGCTTGAAAGTGGCTGGGAAATGACACAAGTCTACGTTGCTTTGGGTCAGATTTGTAGCAAAATGCTTCTGGTTGTGTAGTGGATCGATAAGGGGCAATCAACTGCATTGCTCCCGTGTGCATTTCAGCAACCTTTCATCCGTGCATGTCCGCCGCGCGGTTCACCTGATGATTTCTATGAATCGAACGATCGATGTGTGAGTCATACAGCACAGGCCACTTGTGTACCTTGCACCGCAGCTTTATGGTGTGTTCCTTTCTGTGGTGTGTGTACATACACACGGCACGCGTGTCTCCACACGCCCCCTCGCGTGTTACGAAGCACAGTGCCGCCACACCGAAGGCCACGGAGCGGTTCTGCTGTCCTCAGCCCTTTGTTGGCTGGTGTGTTACCTGGTTCCGTTCCAACACATGGACTCTCGCCCCTGTGTATTAGTTATGGTGTTTACAGGGCGGCTCCAACACTGTTGGCAGCATTCTGAAGCCTGCGATTTTTCCTAACAAATGCAATACTGACATAGCCGGTGAACCCGTGGCGGCCTTTTAAATGGGATGGACGGCCAATATAGGAAAAATCGCAAGTGGCTTGATATAGACATTAGTCTGAACTAAAAAGTGACTTCAAATGTTTCGGGGAACATTCTTCACCTGACGTCGTCTGTTTTTTGCGTTAGTTCCCGTAGGAGCCAGGTTGAGGGGAATGCTCGAGCCTCCTTATTGGAGTGAAATCAATTCGAATCGCAAATGCAGTGGTCCTCTTGCATCTATCCAGTTTCTACATGTGTCCGTACTGTGCTGGCGTGAACCATCCTTAAGGCATTTCTCTTGAAGCCTAGATTGGACTGACCTGAGCTATTTATGTTTTTGGATACATTATCGGTTAAGGCATGCCTTATTGTACACATACTTTACTATATTTCGGATGGCTTCCGCTACGGCTTAAAAATATATGTAATATGTTTTGTATAGTGTCAATGTAAAAAATAGTATCGACCTAATTGAGTGCATTAAATACAAATTTTAGAATTCATTCATATCGATTCATACAGCTGTTGCAGCAGTTTATGATTGGTACAGTTTTTCCCGTTACTGCGTCGTAGCTCACTAATTCCGGTATTCCAGCGACCTGATGACGCCGCAACCCGCATCCAGTTCCGTCCAGGCCGATGGAGATGATCCAGCCCAGAGCGATCCTGAACCTGCTCCCACAACGTCATCCTCTGATCCACTGTCCTACTTTGGTAAGGTTGTTTCAATGCATTGGATGTTGCGGCACACATTGCCACTGCCGCAGCCGCGTGTTCCATTCACACTTCACTGGGGGAGAGGGGGGGTGAGCACGCACTCAGAATTTCTTCGACGGAGGAAAAGGGCGAAGCACAACGCTTCCGTACATGGAACAGCTTATTCTTGATACCTTTCGCAACTTTTCCGAGGTTTAGGTAATCTTTGGTCAGGTCACTTGACCAGGGCGAGTGACTTCATTTGATAATTATTAAAATAGTAGTCGGAGTAGTTTTCAGTGATTGACCTGAAATTTATATCAAATAATACGTTCTAATAATAAGGTAGTTTCTGGTGTCGAGGTTTTTATATCGATGACCTAGTGCCAGGCCAGGGCAATGACCTCTCTTTGGAATGCATGGGAAAATGTGAAAACATGAAATTGGGTTGGAGGAAATGGAAAACCAATTTCGAACTCCGGGCACCCAGTGATCGTTGAAAACTTCCAAGGATCAGGCTAAAACCTCCGACGATCTCGTAGGAAGCTTCGGAGGATCACCTGTGACTTCGGACAGACCATGTGCAGCTTGTCACGCTCAAGTCAGTAAGGTCGTAATGACCGATAGTAGAGGTGTGTTAACTTAAACTTAACAGACCGACGGAGATCACTCAATATGTACACGGGGCCGACGATGAGCCATAAACTGTCCACAACATTATGAATAGCTGGATTAACAATAGAATTGACTTCTCCCACCAAAGATGTGACAGTCTATTTTTCACACATAACCCGCCAGGTTTGGAGGGGGGGGTGTTGAAATATCTTATGTATTAGGACTGAGTAATTGATCGGATGTGTGGAGCGCTTTGTAGTGTTCATACTTTTTTAACATTCACCTGGTGTCATGTAATAGTCATCGCTTCTTCATTGGGAGTATGTGCTGAAAGTGAGAAGAAAAACGGCATTGTTTTTTTCTATTGCTAGAAAAGGTCCGCCATCCATTTAAACGGGTAGCCAGGCGTGCCCCTCCGCGATCCCAATGACAACAGTACCCTTACGTTAACACCACCAGAACATAAAATATTACAAGTCGCGGCACGCCCTGCTAGGAAAAAGAAAGTAACTTAAAGAAAGCATAATAAATATCATACTATTAGTAAAAACCGCCAGTAGTAGCTCCCTGTAAATATACAGGGAGCAGGAATACAGGTCTATTTAGGTTAAATGCACAATAATTTAGCTCATTACCGGTTAGATTGTTAGTCTTTTTCCAAACGGGACTACCCAAA
This sequence comes from Lepas anatifera, assembly GCA_034440635.1. Lineage (NCBI taxonomy): Eukaryota > Metazoa > Arthropoda > Thecostraca > Lepadidae > Lepas > Lepas anatifera. Next base: position 64,233 of record JAOTON010001171.1, read on the forward strand.
ACTGGAGATTCGTGTCAGCCCCTCCGAGATTCTGGCGAAAAGATAGAGGCCTAGTAACATTCGCCAGAGAACTCGGAAGACAGAAAGCAAATTAGGGCAGACATGCAGGCATAGGAGCAAGCAAGCAAGCAAGCAAGCAGGCAAATTAGCAAGCAAGCGCAGCAGGGAGTCAGACACACGCACGCACGCACGCACGCACGCACGCACGCACACGCACACACACACACACACACACACACACACACACACACACACACACACACACACACACACACACACACACACACACACACACACACACACACACACACACACACACACACATCCGAATCCACACGCACGCCTGCCTACACATCCACACACACGCGCACGTACACACCCACACACACCGAGTACCGCAGTCACCCACCCACGCACGGCAGACATCCACCTTCCCACCCACAAGTACTCCCTCTCGCCCACCTACAAGCACACTATCCCACTCACATACACGCACGCCCACACCCACACACATTGTGCTCCGGTACATCATCACCACCATCAGCGCCGGTCATCAAGGCTCATTATTAAGAATTCTATAATTGCAAAGAATACTTCTCTGATATATTTTTTAAGCACATATTTGTTTAGAGGAACTTCCGTTATACATTTAAATACTTGCGAATCCCTTCAAATTATTGATACACTATGTTCCTGGGAACTTACAGAGGGTCACCTCAAAGAGCTGGACGGGATCCTGTTGAGGGGCCGTCGGGCCAATTCAACAGGATCCCGTGCTTGCTATTTCGCGTAGCGTTTGGAAAGGGCTTAAGTAACGCCACATTTTTGCCTCTATTTGCATGTGTGTTGACCGTGTTATGTTACAAGTTGAGTGGAAATTACTAAGGGGTGATGTAATCACCATCGCAACCCACGCCCCTTACGCGTATCTAGGGAGGGGGCAAAGAGGGAAGTGCCCCCCACGGTCGACACTCGGCGCCCCTGAAAGATTGATGCCCCCCTAAAATGTCGCTTCCCCCAGGATGCGATAATCTGCGCCCACCGATAGGATTTTGCGCCCACCTGATAGCTTTTACCGGTCAAAAGTGGCGCCCCCCTGGTCCGGATGGCGCGCCCCGGAAAGGTGCCCCCTCCCTCGATCGGCAATCCTGGAACCGCCTATGCCATGCCCAACATCTGGAACACAGTTCCAACGCGCCTGGGTTTTTACCCGTTAATGTACCAACCAACTAAAACCCTGACTGAAATGCCCGCTGTCCCTCGAATTTAAGTGTCCGGGGCGCTCCGCCTGATTTCAGGTTTTTTTTGCAGGACTGAAAACTGCGTTTGGTGCTCCTTTAACGCAGAGAACCCTTGAAAGGTGCCCAGGTAGGCGGCTTTAACCCGCGCCCCACCGGGGGTCCGGCGCCACCTTCGCCCCACCGGGGGGCCATCGATGGCCCCCCTCTAACTCTGAAAATATGGGCGTTAGCGCAAATCTGCAAAGTGCAACAGAAAGCTCGCGTGAATTCAGTAAGAAATTACTTCGCATGTTTTAGTGCTCAGGTCAATGGTTTGACCTCCAGAGGTCAAATTAGGTCAAGATCGGCTATTTTCACTCAAATATGCAATGATTAAGCAAACTGGGCATAACTCTTATGTCATTAGAGCTATTGAGGCCTGGTAAAGTACATTTGATAGCAAATTGCCAGTACTTTTTCCGCTATGTGGAACGTAAAGACCTTCCGTCAGTGGTTTGACCGCCAGAGGTCACCTCGTGACCTAATATGACCTGAGGTCACGAAAGGTCAAAAAGTGACCTTGCCGTATATCAAATGAAAGCCAGTGACAAGACAAACACGATGGTGTTTGTTTCACCGCTCTAGCTCAATTAGGTCAAAAGTTATTGTCAAAATACTGTTTTTGACCTCTGGTGACCTTGGATGACCTTGGAAAAGTCAAAGGGCAAATATGACCCCTGGGATCCGTGAAAGGGTGTCCAAAAACGTTGTTCTGAGCAGTCTGAGTATTTGCAATCATTTTTGTGGCTTTTATATCATGAAATAGCTTTTCCCCATGCTTTTCCAATGGGAGAGGTCGCCTCGTGACCTGACCTCAGGGCACGAAATCGAAAAAATCCCGGATATACACCTTGTAGACCCTGGAGGGGTCATGAAGTGTAGGAAGTTTCAAATCAATCGACTTTGAAATGTAGCTCTTACAGAGCTCTAAAGGTGAAGTGAGGTGACCTTGGTTGACCTCGTCTGGTGACCTGACCTTGGGTGACCCGGGGTAAAAATTTCAGGGAGGATGGGAAAAGGATGCAGTGAGAGGTAGAGGCCCTCAACCGCGGTGCTGCGCCTCGTCGTTTTTCTGCTATCCCGGAAAAACCTTAGGGGGGCCATCGATGGCCCCCCCGGTGGGGCGAGGGTTAAGCCCGTAGCACCCCATCGGATACTGTCCTCATGACCTTGAGAATCGCATCGAGCGCCCCACTCTCACTTTAACCACCCACGTCCCAGGGGGAGTGGGTGGGTGGTAATTGGAGACATCATCAGGATTTGCCAACTGCGCTGCGGTAAACGGGGAGGGGGAGGGGTGGGAGCGTGGAGCGCCGACGTTCTTGGCACACCTTATATTTGATCAATTGCGCAACTTTTTACAAAAAATTAAGAATAGGTAATCTTAGCTGAGGTCACCACCATGGTGGTACCAGTGAAAAGATAGTCTGTATATTCATCTGATATTCATATCGCATAATAGGCCCAACATAAATACCACAAGTTGTGGTAACTGGATTTCTGATATCGATGACTTAGGTTAGGCATGGGTCATGAATTGCAAATGCTTGGAGGAAACGAGAATTGACGAAATTTGGCCTGATTTTGGTAGGTTAGGGAAACTTCTTTTAAAGAATCGTGGCATCTTAGGCTCTTCCTTAATGCCATCTTGTATTTGACCTGAGACCTGGAGGTCATCTGGGGCTACTGAAGCGGGTTTTCAGACCTGGGTCAATACAATCGCTGGAAATGAAATCAAATGCAGTAAAATCAAATTGCTGGAAATGATGATAGAACTTTCATTTTTATACCATTACATTTTATTGTCATTGCCAATCCATTTATATACATTTTGTATATTAGAAATCGTGGGGACCTTGACATAAACTTACGGCAAGCTATTTTTACATTTTCGGCTCAGTATGGCTATGTTATACATCTTTTTATCTGCGTAACCAGAGGAATCGAATGCTGGTGAAAAATGGGTTCTAACCGAAGCCAGTCGAAAATCTAACCTCTTACCTTCTTTGACCTGCCGGGATCTGAATATTGACTTGAGCACAAAATAACCTATACGGTTTAGTAATAATTGCATTTTGCGTTTTTTTCTGTTTTTATCGCAAAGGAGCCGATATTGAGTTGGGGGAGAGGGGTGGAGAAGAACTCCCCCACCGGGGCGACGGGGGCGGGGGCTTAGTCTTCCCATCCACAGTCGAATTACGCCCAACTCGTGTCGAGTCACACGACCCTGATGATCGGTGCGCCCTTAGTCCCCTCCCCTTTTACCGATGTAAACACCTACCACACGGTCTAAATGTGTGCCTCTGCGCGGGAACCGGCGCCGTGTCCCTGCCCTGTTGAGTGACCGCTGCACCTACTTCCCAGGTGTTGCTGGGCGGTGCACTGTTTTATGCGGCTGTTTTTGTTCCTGCTCAACAACCTGTACTGCATCCCCTGCCACGTGGTGTGGATGTGGCTGCTGCGGCCGCTGCGCCGCCGCGCCGCGCCTCTACTGGAGGGTGGAGGGGTGCTGTTCCGCTGGCTCCTCAACATGGTTGGCATGCTCAGCTACACGGCCGGCTACGATGGTGAGTGGAGTCCTGTCTCATACCAGCGGGGCTGTACCGAATCTCGGACATTCGTGGGAAGAAGTCTCAGCTCAGTGAGATGAAGAGCAGTGCTCGAAATCCCTGGGTGCTGGGTGGAGGGCAACACCCAGGCAAACGATTTTTTCACTCAATCTGTATTATTTTTACTCACTTTTCCACTCACTTTTCTACTAGGTCTTTTTATCACAATTAAATAGTCCTGGTGTGTGATTCAGGGATAGGTAGGTAGGTAGGTAAGTAAGCCGAGAAGGACAATGTACTCACGAGAGCTTCCCATTTTAAGGATGGCTTCGGCACTCCATTTTTTATGACCTCCAAATTTTCGGGGTATGATTGATTCAAGAAGGTATCTTGTAGAATTTCATCCACCAGATTTGGTGCCACGACTCACATCTTCTTAAGGGTTTCACCGATAAGATATCTCCCTAATAATTGCCAAACGACTATCCCGCACTCGAGAAGGCTATATACTCGCGAATACAAGAATGTTAATAAACGAATCAGCTGTTGTCAAGGTCATAAGATGCGGCAACGCTTACCACAAATGACGGAGTAAGGAGCCGCTTAGACATACCTAATTTGCTGGTATAACGAGTCAGTACTCGCATCCGAATGAATGAGTTATGAGATGTCAGTCAAAAAGCAAACGTTAGATTTGCCACGGGGTTGGGCAGATTCTGCTGAATCGCGACGTGCCTCACCTCGCATTTGTTGACGGTAGAAGCTGCGAACGACGATTGCCAGTGAAACAAATCGTCTGCCTTTTGACCCAGAAATCCGAAAAAAGGAATGTTCTCTGAAACTAAAACATCGGGTCAAAATATGTTTATTCCACATACAATACATACCTACTTCGACATTTAAAAGTGGCCAGGCAGTGTCTAATGTACCGCTGTGGAAGCGCCGCCACTACCGTAATATCCAACTATAAAACGCACGTGTTTTTGCCTTGTCAGAAACATTGGACAATTTTGATATAATACTTTTAATTTTTGTATTATCATCAGTACGTTTTAATTTGCATGCAACCAGATGTTTTGTTCGTCATGATTTATTCCCGTTAAATCTTGAGCTGTGGCATCATTGCCTTATTATTATTACTTTTTTGTAATAGCGACTGGAGCTGGTTTGAGACCACCTCCCTGCTATCATTCATTATGTGTATACTTGTACTTAGTCTACAGCAGCAAGGTCACATATCCTGTACTCTTACACTGGCAGATACAATTAAACACGTCTAGAGATGGTCGTCGTGCTTAACCTCGGTTGTACTTGTTCGGCAGTGGTAGAGATGGGCGACAGGATCGACCACCTGGAGACGGAGAACTGTCTGTTCATCGTCAACCACCAGTCTACCGCGGACGTGCCGATCCTCATGAACATGATGACAGCCCACGGAAGGGCGGCCGACCACGCCATGTGGATCATGGACGTCATGTTTCAAGTGGTCCAACTTCGGCCTGGTGTCGCAGCTTCACCACGATTTCTTCATAGAATGTGTGAGTGAGGTCAATGACGGTATCTCGAGGATACAATAACATTAGCATATTTTACATGTTGTATTGATACGTAATCATTCAATTGAAAACGCGCAACATAGAAAAAATCAGTGTGAGTACGTTAAAATAGTTTTGTTTTCATTTGTATTCGAGAGAGAGAGAGAGAGAGAGAGAGAGAGAGAGAGAGAGAGAGAGAGAGAGAGAGAGAGAGAGAGAGAGAGAGAGAGAGAGAGAGAGAGAGAGAGAGAGAGAGAGAGAGAGAGAGAGAGAGAGAGAGAGAGAGAGAGAGAGAGAGAGAGAGAGAGAGAGAGAGAGAGAGAGAGAGAGAGAGAGAGAGAGAGAGAGAGAGAGAGAGAGAGAGAGAGAGAGAGAGAGAGAGAGAGAGAGAGAGAGAGAGAGAGAGAGAGAGAGAGAGAGGGCGAGAGGGCGAGAGGGCGAGAGGGCGAGAGGGCGAGAGGGCGAGAGGGCGAGAGGGCGAGGGAGAGGGCGAGAGGGCGAGAGGGCGAGGAGGCGAGAGGGCGAGGAGGGCGAGAGGGCGAGAGGGCGAGAGGGCGAGAGGGCGAGGGCGAGAGGGCGAGGGGAGAGGGAGAGGCGAGAGGGCGAGGGGCGAGAGGCGAGAGGGCGAGGGGCGAGAGGGCGAGAGGGCAGAGAGGGGAGAGGGCGAGAGGGCGAGAGGGCGAGAGGGCGAGAGGGCGAGAGGGCGAGAGGGCGAGAGGGCGAGAGGGCGAGAGGGCGAGAGAGAGAGAGAGAGAGAGAGAGAGAGAGAGAGAGAGAGAGAGAGAGAGAGAGAGAGGGCGAGAGGGCGAGAGAGAGAGACGTATTTTTGTTGTTGATCTAGGAATGACACACTGGCTTGGGTAGGGAATTTCCACGATGCTAGTTTTTTCCAAGGTCTGAGGAGCCTGGGTGGTTTTTACGCCAGTTCTCGGGAGGCTTAGTACCAAGGCGTATTCTCTGGGCTCAGGTAGGGTTTGCATCCGATGCATTTGCAGTATCATTCTATGATAGAGCCTATGACCAGCCCTAGTTTTAGTTGCTTGGCAGCATGGAACACTGACCTCGGTCTTTCAACGGGCGTTTTACAGTTTTAGCACGTGGGGGGCCCTGCCCTGTGACGGTTGACCCGGTATTTTCCTTTCGGGTCAGTCAGGATTGATTGCGCCACCTCTGTCACATTTTCCAGCCGGTCCCTAGAGAGGATAAGGGACTTTAAGTCTGCAGTGGCTTTCAATGCAAAACTGCCAAAGATATTGTTTGTTTATCCGTCTGTAATTGTCATCTCGTCATTTGTGTTGTAGCATGAGCCAATGCCGTTGACAGGTTTGATTTTGGGCAGCTAACTTGCATTCATCCAGCAAAGGCACTCTTGCTTAATTTTAGTTTATAAAATGGATGACAATTGGACCAAAAAAATAACTTAAACGAGCCTCTTTCACTCAGCGTCGCAAAAGCGCCGACCAGCTGGGAACAGAAATCCAGTTAGTATCCAGCTGAGTCAGATCAAAGCGTTTCCTCGACGTCAACACAGGCTAATCCAGGCTGGCTCCAGCTTTCGCATGGGTTAGCCGTGCGCTGGATAATATATCTTCCACGTTGCTGTCGCACCGATAAAGGGAATCGTGGCGTAGAGCGTGCAGGGCTGGCCGTATCGACCGGTCTCGAATGCAACCCTGCTTTGGCGTTATGAGAAATAAAGCGGGGAAATCCCCAGCGCCCGTTTCGCCGTGATTGAAGTGAGTATAAACCATTCCGGGCGTCGTGTCGCAGTTGAACTATTGTACCCGGCTTAAATGTATGCGAGGTCCAACAGCCCATTGAATTATCACACCAGGCTAATGCTGACGTATCGGGTCAGCGGACTGTTCTGTTATGCTCAGAGACAGAACAGCCATCGTTTTGACAATGAGATACATTTGTTTGTATTGCTTGCTGGTGGAACCATAGCAACGCGAAACTGTGTTTTATTCCATTTCCCGGGCGGGCATGGCTATTTTGGGAGTCATTACGGAGATTATAGAGGTCATCACTCCTCCGATGGCATCAGCGTTGGAACTTGGCTTCAGTCGCATTGATTTCCAATGTGGTCAGAGACATAACCTGCCATTACCGTTTCTGGTAAGAACTGGGCTTTAGACCTCGCCAGCCGGTCGATGGTGCTTTCCACTCTGGCTGACCGCGGGCAGAGTTAGAGACAAACCTGCCATACCGTTAAACTCACCCCGATCACGACAACCAACCGTCTTAAGAACTGCTTACCTCTCCACGTTGTGCTTTCCACCTCGTACCGCGGGCAGTTGAGAGACATAACCTGCCATACCGTTCTGGGAACTGGGCTTTAGACCTCTCCCACCGGTCATTCTTCCACTTTACCGCGGCATTAGAGACATAACCTGCCATTACCGTCTGGTAAGAACTGGGCTTTAGACCTCGCCAGCCGGTCGATGGTGCTTTCCACTCTGGTGTGACCGCGGGCAGAGTTGAGAGACATAACCTGCCATTACCGTGTCTGGTAAGAACTGGGCTTTAGACCTCTCCCACCGGTCGATGATGCTTTCCACTGTGGTGTGACCGCGGGCAGAGTTGAGAGACATAACCTGCCATTACCGTCGCTGGTAAGAACTGGGCTTTAGACCTCTCCCACCGGTCGATGGTGCTTTCCACTGTGGTGTGACCGCGGGCAGAGTTGAGAGACATAACCTGCCATTACTGTGTCTGGTAAGAACTGGGCTTTAGACCTCTCCCACCGGTCGATGGTGCTTTCCACTCTGGTGTGACCGCGGGCAGAGTTGAGAGACATAACCTGCCATTACCGTGTCTGGTAAGAACTGGGCTTTAGACCTCTCCAACCGGTCGATGATGCTTTCCACTCTGGTGTGACCGCGGGCAGAGTTGAGAGACATAACCTGCCATTACTGTCGCTGGTAAGAACTGGGCTTTAGACCTCTCCAACCGGTCGATGGTGCTTTCCACTGTGGTGTGACCGCGGGCAGAGTTGAGAGACATAACCTGCCATTACTGTGTCTGGTAAAAGAACTGGGCTTTAGACCTCTCCAACCGGTCGATGGTGCTTTCCACTGTGGTGTGACCGCGGGCAGAGTTGAGAAGCTTTCCGCCGGCTCCTGAGCTGCTTATCGGGCTCGGTGGCTATATTGCTCTGACTGCGGTGGGGGTATTATTTTATCTGCTGTGCAGATAGATAAATGTGTCGGCTGGGTCCCAGCGATCGGCCGTTCCTGTTTTAATTTGTTTTGAGACGGTATCTTAGCGATTGGTGCGATGCAGATGGTGCGTCGATATGCTCAGAGACCGTATCTTGTTCTAGCGCGATGCAGCTTGACTGCCAAAAATGTGGGGAATGTTGTTATTCGTTTCCACGAACGCCAGGTTTAGAACAGCAAGTAAGGGGGTTTCCTTCCAGGCGGTGTGAAGCTCAAGTGTTTTCGGGCTATCGGCGTCGATTCTGTTCAGCAGTCCACATTATGTTGTTAATTCACCAGTCATCTCGTTTTACCGTTTGCTTAGATATGCAGGCTAGCACTTTGAATAAAGAAGTAGTGGGCATTGTTTTCTATTCGACATTTTCAGATTCATCCATCACCGGTGTTTTCACGACAGTGTTGTATTGACAGGGAAAGGCAAGGCGGGACAAGTCGGTGGAACTTCTCAAGACAGCGCTTGAGAAGGACTACGTGGGGCTGAACAGGAAGTGGATCATGCTCTTCCCCGAAGGAGGCTTTCTGAAGAATCGGAAAGAAGTTAGCCAAAGGTACAGCCCATTTAATGACGTGAAAATTATAGTGAGCCTATTTTTGACCGGTTTGTGATTATCAACATTCATTGTGGAAGGCATAGCTAGTAGTGCGTTGATTTTCGACGTTGTATTCACCAGAGTTGTGCGACTCGCGAGTTGGAGTTGGAGTTTAACTCAAATTCTGACTCGTTCGACTCTGAGTTGAGTTGAGTTGAGTCGAAAGAATATCCAGGTGAGTTAAGTTGAGTTGAGTCGGTTCACACCACGTCATTGAGTTGAGTTGAGTTTTGAAGACAGCGAGTCAAATGAGTTGACGAAAAAGTTGACTCAGTATGTAAATATGTTGAATAAGTTTGAACTTGCCTACCTTTTGCAAACCTCCTTCGAATAGCTTTTCCTCCAGTGTTTCAATTGTTTCAATCAAAGTTTTAATTTGTTTCAATATATCAAATTAATTATAAGGTTCAATTGCTTATCCTAAGTAACCATCCGGTCCGAAGAAATCCCTATGCACAAATAATACATGTACTCGAAAAAATTAACAGGTTCGTATCTCTGGCCTTGTCTTAAACATTTTAAGAGGTGGAACGGGCTGCGAAATGCATTTCAAATATCTAAAGAACTCCTCATCATCAATATCCAGTATTACTTCTTTTCAACCACTACTCACAGTTAGTAGAGACACTCAAACGTTCCACCACCACTCAAATATAAAAGAATAAGCACAGGCAAGAGAGTGCGCCATTGCTGTCTTTGAAGAACAAATTTAATCAAGGATAGGCTCAAGCTAAAGTAGCTTTAGGGCAAAACATTGTAGAAGTCATGTGATAATTCATAAAAAGATGTGAATATTTCTAAACTGCATATGAAATTGTTTCTTTTGTCTCAAATGCGCCGTCTGCAGCTACTGTTTTAATTTTGCCTATTAAAAGCAGTTCTTACTTTTGGCATAGAAAAGTTTGAACTCTGATTGGAGAAAATGTTGAAATACCATTGTTGCGGGAATCAGATAAATTATTTATTGCTACTGGTTGTGTTTGATCGTCGTTCGTATATTATTTGGAAGGCCGGATACATTGCCAATTATCAAACTGTGCTCCCATTTTGGAAGTGCGATAGGTACGCGCTGTATTGAAGGTTTTCAAGCTGAAAATTGTTTTGGTTTTAAAAATTTGAATGTATTGAATGCAACACGATGATACAATTTCTATTTTATTGTCCTATGCCATATATTGATATGGTGTACTATTTCCTAATTTTTGCTGTAGTTATTAGAATTTGCAATTGCAACTAGGTACTCTACTAATTATAGCCTAGATGTTGGTTCAGCTCATGGCATAGGAATGTTTCATTTAGCAAAATTATCTAACATCGTTCTTTAACAGAAACAAAAAGCAATACCCTTCTCATTCCTGAAAATACAGTTTATATCATGTTTTTTTAGCTTGGACGTTTTTTTGAAAGTATGTAGGTGCAATTATTTCCCTATGCTGTTGTAACCTTAATCCATTTAAGTTCCTTTCCATTCCATGTACCTGATTAAACATACAAGGCTTCTTTTTAGAAATCATTGCAATATGGTGTGACAGCTTTATCTGGCAGTGACAGTCTGGAAGAATAACAGATATATCCACGGCTCCTGGCTATAATTCATAATTATTTTATTGTTCAATTAATTAATCTTCCATCTATTAATCTTCATTTTCCTGTATGATTTTCTGTACAGCTTGTCTTTTAGTGGTTAATTGGTTTATTCATCTGTTATTATTATTTATTTATATTAGTTATCATTTATTTATATATTTTGAAACTGAGTCGAAGTTTGAGTCGAGATGAGTCGTGAGTTGAGTCGGAGTTGAGTCGGCTCACTGAACTCTTGACAATGAGTGGAGTTAGAGTTGAGTCGACCACTCTCAGCACATGAGTTGAGTTGAGTCGACTCAAGGCAATTCTGAAACGCACAACTCTGGTATTCACCGCGGTTGTGAATTGATAATCATCGGCCAGTAACCACGACCGAACTGCGCTCTCTCACGCTGCATTCCCGGAGTCGTGCTCTATTATTTATCTCGCGCTATGACGCTCTGCTTGGAAAATGCAGTGCTTGTGACGACGGAGGTGATTCAGAAGCCATTTGGAAGAAATTAGTAGCCACGAAATAGTTTGGCTGTTACAAAATTCGTTCGTTCTGCTGTACCCTGTATGCAATGCGTATAAGGACGGGACTAAAAGGGTTAATCATCATCATCATCATCGTCATTTTAGGACAGCAAATTGCAAGGGTTCAAAGTTCTGGGAATGATCCCCTCATTCCCAGAAGTTCTTAACTTAAAATATGTGGTTTTAACATGCCAAAAATTGGAACAAAATGTTTTGTACAAAACAAGGTCGAAACTAGGAAAGGCCACATTTTTAATCTGGATTGTCGGTTTCCCCAAATGCATCCATAAATAACACACAACACATCCATAATGTAACATCAATAATGTAACACGAATATACATGGTAGCTGCGTCTCTGTAAGAGAGTTTCAGGTTGAAAGCCATATTCGGACAATTGTTTGCTGCATGATGGAATACCTGAGCACGGGCTTTGATGTAACGTGGCGTGCAATCATATTTCCGGCAGAAAAGACCGTCATAGCTTTTCGTTTTCAGTGATCAGCATTCCCAGATACTGCTGAAGAAGGTAAAATATCTAAAAAAGCATATGTAAATGTTGGAAGGCTGGATCAAAGATACTATCAACATTTCCAAATCTTGTCAAATTGTTGCAATTGTGACAAATCTGCTTCTTTGTGAAGAACACAGTTATCTGTGAGTGACTTACGTTCACTTTTATCTGTCAACGCTGCAGTATACCTCCAATCTTTCTATGCACTGAAAAGGCTCAGAAAAGGCTCAGGGAACATTTGTTTCAAATCGTGTGACATTATTTCCTTCCAGTATTGATCTGTATACCTTTCATTGCGGTTTTTGTGCCGTTGATACCGCTGGTCGTTACCGGGTCCGCTTTCGGCCCGGCGGCAGTCGGAGGAGGAGGGGGGTCGATGCGGCGACCCTGAACGCTGCTGACCGTGCTAATTGGGCGCCGCATCCTGCACAAGAAAAATAACACTTTTTGGTGTGGTCTCTTCCTTACGTTTTTTCTTCAAATCGTATCGTAACTTTGCGTCGTAGTTATAGGATGTGTGTGCTAGATTCAGATCGTTTCGTTCGCACCATAAATTTTTTTCCTTCGCGCTGTGAAATTGTTTTTCTTCGCGCTGTGAGATTGTTTTTCTTTGCGCCATGATATTGTTTTTCAATATTGTTACTATTCATGGCTTTGGTTAATAAGATAAGTAGAACATTTATTGCTGGACAAAGCCTAGTCTGAGTATAATACCCGACCGGTTTCGGGAGCATCTCGCCCCGTTTTCAAGGGAGATGAAAATTACACTACGAAATGAACCTAACTAAGCGAAAAACACGAAGACAGTACACTTCGAAATAACAATCTCAGCTGTGAACAAGACGAATCATTTAAGAATTATGAGCTCTAAACACGTGTTATTTCTTCAATTCAAACTCTTGTTTGACTGGCGTTTTAAGAGGTCCAAAAATCCCGAGAAGATGGTGACTTTGCCGGTGTTTCTATTCATTGTTGGTTCTGTGGTGGTTTGTATGTAAATTGCTCTTTTATTTCCCGCTGTTTTTGCCTTGAGTCGAAAGTTAAAGTCGTTGTGGCGTCCCATTTGATATCATGATCCTTCTTGAATGAATGTTCCGCTGTGGCCTCCGCTGCCTCTCGTCAATTGACCATTGGATTAGTTTTTGTAGAGATTTTCGGTGTTCGTCTTGTCGGACTTCCATCATCCTTTGCTTTTTCCAATGTATACTTTTTGGACAGTCATTACATTCCATCTTGTATACTGGGCCTGGTTTTTCCGGTTGTCTATCCTGTCCTTTGGTTTGACCAGTAATTGTTTGATCGTTTGATGTGGCTTGAAATATGTTCTAACGTTGAATTTAGAACATATGCGTCGAATCTGTTGCGATACTTCTATATATGGGATCACTAGCACGTGATCTTTCTTGGCCTTAGTTAGTTCTGGCTGGTTTTTGTCGTCATGGTATGTAGCTGTAGCTGAGTTCTCACCAATGGGTCTGTGTTTGCTGGTGTCTATCTTCTGTCTTCCGAATTTCCGCTTCCACGAACTTCGATGGGTAGTTGTTGGCCTTCAACGTTGCCCTTATGTTCGATAGCTCGTCCTTCCTCTTCTCGTCGTTGTCACAGATGGTAAAAGCTCGCCGAGCCAGGGTTTGGATGACCGTACTCTTGTGTTCTCTAGGGTGGTGACTCAGGTAGTTTGGATACTGGCCGCTAGATGTCGGCTTGTAGTATACATCCGTGGTGATTTGGCCGCTAGGTGATCGATGAAGTGTCATGTCCAAGAATGGAAGCTTTGCGATCCTCTTCTTTCTCGACGGTGAATTTGATGGATGGGTAGAAAGAGTTGAGGTATTCCTTGAAGGAGCTCGCCGGCATCTTGCGAGAAACAACCATACCAGAAGATTATATCCTGGTGTCGTTCGACGTTTCCGCCCTCTTCACGAGCGTTCCACTCGACAGAGTTCTGCCCAAGGTCAGAGACATCTTGGAAAACGACCCATCCCTGCCAGAACGGACCACGCTATCACCGGGCGACATCACAGGTCTGCTGGCATTCATCCTCAGAACGACGTGCTTCCAGTTTAGGGGAAATACTATCAGCAATTTTTGGAGCGCATATGGCTTCCCTTGTCGCTCCGGTTGTAGCGAACATTTTCATGGAACATTTGGAGGAGCAAGCACTAAATTCAGACACTATCTGCTCACCATACATTTGGCATAGATATATGGATGATGTAGTCTCTGCTATGAGATCGCGTGACATCGATACCTTCAAGGAATACCTCAACTCTTTCTACCCATCCATCAAATTCACCGTCGAGAAAGAAGAGGATCGCAAGCTTCCATTCTTGGACATGACACTTCATCGATCACCTAGCGGCCAAATCACCACGGATGTATACTACAAGCCGACATCTAGCGGCCAGTATCCAAACTACCTGAGTCACCACCCTAGAGAACACAAGAGTACGGTCATCCAAACCCTGGCTCGGCGAGCTTTCACTATCTGTGACAACGACGAGAAGAGGAAGGACGAGCTATCGAACATAAGGGCAACGTTGAAGGCCAACAACTACACATCGAAGTTCGTGGAAGCGGAAATTCGTAAGACAGAAGATAGACACCAGCAAACACACGGCCCATTGGTGAGAACTCAGCTACAGCTACATACCATGACGACAAAAATCCAGCCAGAACTAACTAAGGCCAAGAAAGATCACGTGCTAGTGATCCCATATATAGAAGGAGTATCGCAACAGATTCGACGCATATGTTCTAAATTCAACGTTAGAACATATTTCAAGCCACATCAAACGATCAAACAATTACTGGTCAAACCAAAGGACAGGATAGACAACCGGAAAAACCAGGCCCAGTATACAAGATGGAATGTGATGACTGTCCAAAAGTATACATTGGAGAAAGCAAAAGGATGATGGAAGTCCGACAAGACGAACACCGAAAATCTCTACAAAAACTAATCCGAGGGTCAATTGACGAGAGAGCAGCGGAGGCCACAGCGGAACATTCATTCAAGAAAGATCATGATATCAAATGGGACGCCACAACGACTTTAGCTTTCGACTCAAGGCAAAAACAGCGGGAAATAAAAGAAGCAATTTACATACAAACCACCACGGAACCAACAATGAATAGAAACATCGGCAAAGTCACCATCTTCTCGGTATTTTTGGACCTCTTAAAACGCCAGTCAAACATGAGTTTGAATTGAATAAATAACACGTGTTTAGAGCTCATAATTCTTAAATGATTCGTCTTGTTCACAGCTGAGATTGTTATTTCAAAGTGTACTGTCTTCGTGTTTTTCGCTTAGTTAGGTTCATTTCGTAGTGTAATTTTCATCTCCCTTGAAAACGGAGGCGAGATGCTCCCGAAACCGGTCGGGTATTATACTCAGACCAAGGCCTTTAAATGTAGAGGTAGAACGCTCCCCTCTAAAAAAAATGGCAACCTCTATTTTTTAGAGACTTTACGTTTGTGACGTCAGCAGTTGCTCTCAAGGTGGAGCCGCCCATTCATTCAATGAGAATCGACTCCGGATCGTGGAGTGTTTTACGGTTTCAAGATTCATCTGGCGAAGGGTAGACCCAAGATTTATTACCCCCACGTCCTCAAAAACAGTATTATTGCCCCTAACACGCAACTTATCTCCTGATAGCCCCGTCTTCTACAATGCTCAGCGACAATGCGTTGCTAAGCAACTCTAGGCGATCGCTGACGTCATCACCATGGTGAATGCCAGATTTGAGGTTGCCATTTTTGGCATAGGCTAAAAAGCCGGAGCGCAACCCCTGACTCAGACTAGGCTTTGTGCAGCAATAAATGTTCTACTGATATTGTTTTTCGTTCGCGCCACGTGCTGTGTGGCGGCGGGCGCCTCCTCCGCGCCGATGTCGACGTCACCACGCTGTACGCCGGCGGCAGGTTCGCAGAGAAGCAGGGGCTGCCGCGGCTGGAGCGGGTCACCCTGCCGCGCGTGGGCGCTGCCCTGGCTGTGCTGAACCTGAGGCAGAACGGCGACCGGCTCCGGCCCAATGGCTGTGGTGAGGGCACTGCTGGCGCCCCGCCTCAAACTTCTGCGTCATCGAACGTTGGCATTATATATCTGAGTGACGAAGGAAAACACGGCACCTTCGTGATGGGCTTTGACCGTAGATGCGGTCTTGTTCACTCAACGTATAGAGCACACTGAAACCTCGGTTTTTTTGTTTGCTTGTCCAAGGATTCGCTTCCTATTGAGAAATTAGTACGATCAGAGCTGAATTTTGGCACGGACCTCATGCGGTCTGCGTACGCCGTGCCGACACGAGTACGAGCTGGGGGAAGGGGAGGAGGGACGCTGACATGCAAAGAAGTGCACTTATGAGAGACGGGTTTTGGCGAAAGCTGTGGGATTCGGGACTAATATTTTTTGTCATGCTGTACGATGCTCCTGTAGTTCATGTCGCATTCCCTTTCAATGTCAAATTAATTGTAAGTGAGCAGAATGATTCCGTAATTTTACTCGTTGTTTATGTTTTTTAGTTTGTTGCATGGCTTCCTCATTACCCGATACCACTGATAATTCAGGGTAAGAGTAGTGGGAGAACTCCATCAGCGAGTTAAGAAAGCTCGATTTATAATTCTCTGATTCGATAAGCCGCCTGTGTTAAACACAGTTAGAAGGCTGAGGGCGATCACAAGTCGAGCTAATCGAAATGGTTGACTTTTAGTTTTGATGATTGAGTGAGATCAATCTACGACAGCAGGCGTTTTGAGGCAGTGCGTAATGAAGGTGCCGGCTCCTCCGTAGACGGCTCAGTGCAGCTGACGCCCACGACGGACGGACTGGTGCAGCCGCCGTCCACCAAGGACTGTGTGCGGCGGCGGCGGGTGCGGTGGGTGGTGGACCTGACGGTGGCCTACCCGGACCAGCGGAGGCCGCTGGACCTAACCTCGGTCATGGCCGGGTCACGGCCGCCCTGCAACGTCTACTTCTACTACAGGCTCTTCCCGGCCGACCAGGTCAGTGCCTGTGGCAATGCCGTTACCTTATGTGGTGCCCCGTGGTTCTCTCCGCCTTAGATGGGTTTTTGTAGTTATTTGGTTTCCTGCAAGACAAACTCCGAAAATGCTATCGTTCGGAGATAAAGTAACCTGAGAAAGATTTGTTGTGTTTAAAGTGATTTATGCGTTGGTCTCGGTTTCTTTGTTGGTTGTCGTAGCTTTATCCATCTTCATCTGCTTAAGTTGAGCAACAAGTATCTGCAGGAGGAGTCTGTGGACGCCGGAGCGTCCATCACTGTCGTGTGGCGCCCAGAGGGCTGGGTCCGACGGCGTGGACCGGTGTCGGTCGGGGGACAATGTTTGTACGAGTGGTGCAGCGCAGTGGAGACCAAAGCCAGCGCGCCTCAACCAGCTGGGAGCAGTAACATTGACAAAGCCAGCGGCTGGCGCGGCAGAAATAGACGCGGGGTACTCAGACCCGTCCAGCACCGGGTCGTCCTCGCGGGAATTGACGCGGGCCTGGCGTCCGGCGCGATTCGCGACGGCTCCTGCATCCAGATCAAGGCGGCGGCGTGATCCGAATCAACACCTCCGTGTCTCCAACAGACGCGTTGTGCGCGCACACAAATGTTGGTGCGAAGATGACGTTGGTCTGAGTTGTGCTTTTGTGCACTTAATCTGCGGATATTTCTTTATCTGTGGGTAGTAGGACTTTTCCAGAGCCAGACGACGCCTAAGGATTCCTGCATGAGCTGAAATATGGCTCGGATTCCCCATTCCTTCCGAAGCTCCAAGGTTTACACAGTCTGAAGGTCTGAGTCTTGAAGAGCGTATGGATCCACACACCCTAGGGGATGGGAGGGTGGGGGGGTGTATGGGATTTATCGCTTGTTGTGTGAGGTTTTATGGTAGAGAGCCGCTCGGTGGCGTTTTGTTTTATGTTTGTTGAGTGCGTGCGTTGGCTCCACTATTTGGCTGATTTGTTGTGTATCCCTGCCTTTACGCGGCTGTCTTGTTTGAGAGTCCATAGTGGGGCCACGTTTACCAATGCTGTGAGTTTACGCCCGACTTTGTGTTGACTTCATATTTGGACTTCCAAACTTCTGTCTTGACAAATCCAAACTTCTGTGATTTGAAATGTGACTGGACAGCGCTTAGGAAGTCCTGATGAAAGTTGTGTCGTAGTCTGTGTGCTGGATGACCACTTATAGTTTTATTGATTATGGTTGTGGTCGGAACGCGTCACCATCTTTTATATTTTGGTTTACGAATGATCAACGCATGGTTTAGAGATGAAAGGTACTGGGCATAGCAGGGCACATTTTAAGGAATTGGGACTGGTGGGCATTTGGCTGAAAAGGGCACGAATTCCCACCAAAAGGGCACTCCTGAAGCATCAACTGACTGGTGACTGATGGGCACGGGGCCGTGCAGGGCCGTTCACTGGTGGACATAGCATGAGGGACTGATGGGCAAAATGGCCACCACTTTTTAGCTTAAAATATGCCCTAGGCCATAGTGTTGACTGCATCTGTCTCAAAGACCAGCGATATTATTCTGATTTCTTTACGAGCTCATTCTCAGCGCATTGTTGGCGTCACCTTATTAAAGTCTGCCCTCCGAGTAAGTGCACGTGTTTATGAGCGACTGGAATGTGAGAAGTGAGGTGTGCCACTATAATGGCAGCTATATCGTTGTAGTGGAATGATCGACTGGAATGTG
The DNA here is from genome assembly GCA_034440635.1 of Lepas anatifera. NCBI lineage: Eukaryota > Metazoa > Arthropoda > Thecostraca > Lepadidae > Lepas > Lepas anatifera. Next base: position 82,735 of record JAOTON010001171.1, read on the forward strand.
AGAAGTGAGGTGTGCCACTATGATGGCAGTTGTATCGCTGTAGTGGAATGAGCGACTGGAATGTGAGAAGTGAGGTGTGCCACTATGATGGCAGTTGTATCGCTGTAGTGGAATGAGTGACTGGAATGTGAGAAGTGAGGTATGCCACTATGATGGCAGTTATATCGTTGTAGTGGAATGAGCGACTGGAATGTGAGAAGTGAGGTGTGCCACTATGATGGCAGTTATATCGCTGTAGTGGAATGATCGACTGGAATGTGAGAAGTGAGGTGTGCCACTATGATGGCAGTTGTATCGTTGTAGTGGAATGAGCGACTGGAATGTGAGAAGTGAGGTGTGCCACTATGATGGCAGTTGTATCGTTGTAGTGGAATGAGTGACTGGAATGTGAGAAGTGAGGTATGCCACTATGATGGCAGTTGTATCGTTGTAGTGGAATGAGTGACTGGAATGTGAGAAGTGAGGTGTGCCACTATGATGGCAGTTGTATCGTTGTAGTGGAATGGGCGACTGGAATGTGAGAAGTAAGGTGTGCCACTATGATGGCAGTTGTATCGCTGTAGGGGAAGGTGTTATGCTGGAGACGCTCGTGTTTTGTGCTCGTTTTACGAGCCCTCCCCATGCACCCTCTCCAGTGTTTCTCTAGGAGAGCTGCTTCTCGGAGACGTGCTATATACATATATAGCGTCTAGAATTATATATATATATATATATATATAGCACATCTCGGATGCAGTTGATATATATATATATATTTTTATATTTTTATATTTATATATTTTTATTTATATATATATATATATATATATATATATATCTGCCGTCCAAAGGCAATGAGACGTACGTGCATTTTTGCTACTTTTCAGGAGAGCAGATTTAGTGTTTGGCTCCGTAGTTCCGAGAAATATTGATGGATTGCCGTCAAATTTGTACTGAAGCTGTAACCGGATACCATAAATTTATTACTGAAATTGTATTTAATTATCCTCATTTTTAGTCCCAAAAAGACGAGAAGGTTTTTTGCCATTGTTTTTATGAACCTGGGCTAAATAAACCCAAGCTAAACGGACGTGTGGGAAAGAAAGAACAAATCACACAGAAAGCTAAGGCAGAAGGACGTATCCGCAGCGTTACCTCCTTCTGCCTTTGAGAACCCAACTGAAAAACACATTGATATTTTGAGAAAGGAGTGCATATTCGCTGTTATGCGATAATATCACATGTATTGAATAGTTAATTTTGGGCTTTCACTAATGTGTATGTGCGGGATATGGCATGTACCTATGTGCCAGGAAGGTTGCACTTCGACGTCCATGCTGAGCTCACTATTTCAGTGTTCGGGCCAAAAAAGAATAAAATATGTTGTAAGAATACAGTAGTGAGCGCCATGAAAGTAATCCTGAGTTTTTCATGTTTGATTTGAGAGTTTCAAATGTATCCTCACCGCAGCTGTTGGGTACCTTAAGTTGCCAGCTCTGCAGTCTGTGTTTAGGGATGCAATCCACTTTCTAAAAACTCCGCTTCAAAACAAAGTCTAGACTGATTTGCACAGTGTAAGATATGAGCGGGGCGTAGTAAATGATGCTGACATAGCGTAGCAGAGATGCCATATCGAACAACAGGGATGGAGCTCAATGTCTGAAGACTACTTTTTCTACGGGTTACTATGGCATCCACTTACTGGTCGGAACTGTATATATGCAAGAAGGAAATTGTTTATTGTGATGGTGTATTTCGCAGAACTGCATCATAAATCATGTTATAAGTTGGTAATTTTTTCATTGGCCTGTCTTTTGAATCCTGGGCATACAATTGTGGTAAGTTCACCGTTATTATATACATCGGTCCCAGCCCTTCACCAGAACCATTCATTCGATGTCTTGGCTCACACCATGACCAATAACGTTTATGTCATCTGTTGCTTAATGAAGATTTTGATGAACGCCTGTACCCGAGCATATAACCAGAGATACCTTCTTCCAGGATTTGATTAGACAGGCCGATAAGTGACTTGTCAAATGTTTTTGATCAATGTAGAAGTGTTTCCGATCTAAAACTACCATCTCCAATCGATAGAACGACGTAAAAATAATTTTATATTGCTGACCTGAGCATTAATCCAAACCAAAGGACGTATCTTATGCTTGTACGTCTTTTTGCCTGGTATATATTCGGAAAATGGATGCGTTACTTAAAAGGCAAACAGACTTATAACAGGTTATACGTCCTTTGGCCACATTGAATGGTAACAAATTTGCTGTCTTAACCATGCCAACCCGGCAGAAAAGACGTATCCTGTAAAAGACGTACAATTCCGAGCTGTCTTTTTGCCTTGGTAGGGATGTCCGATTTCTTTGCTGGCCACGAACGGAACCCCATTTACGTCCTTTTGCCCGCAATTTTTACGCATACGTCCGATTGCCATGGTTTTCCCGAAACATACGTCTAGGGGAAAATTGTTCCCCTCTGGTACCCCCATTTTTCGGAAGACGTGTCTATAATTTTCGGAGGAGACGCGTCTCGTGAGACGATTCGAATGATATAAAACCGAATTTCGAAAAATGTCGATACGTCTCATTGCCTTTGGACGGCAGATATATATACATATATATATATATATATATATATATATATATATATATATAATAATAATAATAATAATAATAATAATGATATCTGACATGTTGCGACTCGGTGCGTTCTTAAACCGGGACATGGATGGTGATACTGACAGGTTGACCCACGATCCCGCGTCAGTAACCTGCGACAAGAAGTGCCCCAGTATTATTCCTTTTGGTGGCATTGGAGTGTGCTGACAGTGCTGGGATCGGAAACTGGGATTCTGGGATACTCACGGTCCCCTGAATGTAAAAGTGTGTCCGAGATACATGCTTCAGTTTTAACCTCAAACATGTTACAAACATGTTACAAACGGGCTTACTTTCCAGAAATTCGCTAACACTTTATGCGAGCCGCTAATGTTGCATCAGCAGGTGATGGAAGTTGTACCTCTAAACTGCAGGATTGTTAGCAAAATTTAAACGATACGGAAACCGGTCTATCCCGGGAATCAACAGTTTTCATGCCACTATTTTCACGCGACCGTGGCGACCTTGACCCGGCCCTGGGCAGCCAGTCTGACCTCTGTGACCTCTGTGACCCGGCAGGTGCCAGAGGACGACGCCCAGCTCACCACCTGGCTCTACCAGCTGTTCTACGACAAGGAGTGGCAGCTGAGCCAGTACTACACCACCGGCTCCCTGCCGCCGCACCCGCCGGAGAAGCACGCCTGCGGCGGGGACGGCCCTCTGCCCGCCCCCCGGCGGCTGGTCCACGACCCCACCGCCTGGCTGCTGCGGCACCTCTTCTTCATCGGCAGCACGGCGCTGCAGTGGCGCCTGCTGGCGGCGGCGGCGGCGGCGCTGTACCGAGCCGCGGCGGCGCTAGTGTGGTGACGGCTGAGCCACGGCTGTGATAGGCTGTTGGGTGCAGAGCTGGGGCGGGCGCTGCTGTTGCAGGGGGAAGGCGTGGCGCTGTCTCGGGAACTGAAGGGCCGCCGACGAGTGGGAGTCGTCGCCGCTGGTTGGGACACAGTGCCGTGTACACAGTGTGTTGTTGAAGCTGCCTGATGGGGGAATGAGTGGAGGCCGTCGGGCGTTTATGATGGGCGGTGCAGTTATTCAGAGGTGCGTGCCGCTGCTCGGTTCCGACTCTAGTCAGTCAGCTACACCGCGGGCATGCACGAGTGTACTCTGGAGATGACCGGAGAGAAACACTGGCGGAGGTGAAGCTCAATAGGGAGAGATGGCTTTCGTCGGGAGGTATTCTCCAATGAAGGCAGGAGCAGGCCTTCGTCACGTGTGTGACGAAGGCCTGCACTTGGTCATCTAGTACTGAAGCGTAGGGGGTATCGGTTTGTTTCTATCATGTGTACATGTGTGGGTGAGACATCTCAGTGTGCCCTCACATTCAGACTTAACCTACAACAGACTGAAGTGCAGTGTGTATTAGAGATGGTCGCCACGGTATCCTCCCCCTGCCGCACGTAAGTTTGAGATCTCTCTCCCCGGGGAAGCTTGTACGAGTTCTAACGTAGCCATTCCACCGCCATGTTTCTCCCCTTATTTCACAGATGAGCAGACGTCTCGGTTCTCTATATGTTTTGGTGGGTCAAGGAGCAGTGCTTAGCTCAGAGGAGCTATGGTTTGTTTTGGACGCAGGCACAATGTCGCGGATAGGAGGGATGAGATGTGAGATTTCAGTCTTGTCGGTCGTCTAGAAGTTCAATGGGAGACGATGTTGTACAAGACCGCCTGTGTGGTCTAGCGAAGCGGCTCGTCGAAACGGATTTAATGAAAAGAACGGGCGGACGTGCGTCCTGAGGCCTGCCGTATCGACTTCCAGCCGTCAATCAACGCCTGAGTGGTGTGATTTGCTTTTCTATCACGTTTTCATATACGTATTTGACATTTTCGTCATTTATGTTTCATAGACCCATGAGATTTTACCAGTCAGAAGTGATGTGCATAATGTGTGGATGCTTTTCTTTGTTGCTCTCAGATGCAATAGCGTTGCGCTTAGTTTTTACCGATGGTATTGGTGGACTGTCTCTGTTTTGACCACTTTAGCTGCATTGCTATGTTTGTGTAGTTTGTTGTTTTTGTTTGATACGTCTGCTGATGCTACACTCTGGCCGTTGGCGTGATGACAGCTTTATTCTTGCTGCCCACCTGAATGTGATGGCGCGACCAGAGATTGTGCTTTACATGACTGAAACAATATTGTAAGGGGACGATTTCACAAGCCGAAAATCTTTGTAGCTTTGAACGTGCCGAAGTTGGACTGTGCTGTTGAGCTGAATGGAAATGCGGCATCTTTAATCGGGTCCGAACTTAGACAGCGCGTCGTAGAACATACTGAAACACCTGAGTTTCCAACAACTGAGCTCCTAGTGTGCGGATGAATTAGCGTTTCGACCCCGGCCCAGCTACATTCCGCGCCATATCACCACCCCTAGTATTAGCAGTTGCTACATGTTCATTAGTCCAGCTCGTTCAATGGCCCAGCACGCTCAGAAGCGGAGCTGGTTCACTATCTCCGCACCTCTTCTGGTGGTGATGTTCAAAACCCCTGCTATTCATCAGTTTAGCACTTTTATGGGTGAAGTTCAAAAGATGGCACTGGCGAACATGCTGGTTCTGTAATCTGCAGCGCCGACCAACTGTGGGTGTTGTGATGTGGCGTTGGGTAGAGGCATAGTGCAACCGCCTTCATCTCTGGAAAGTTAACTTTCTGCAAGTGATCAGTATTGGATGTAAAGAAATGCTTCTCCAGATGTTCAGCATATTCTTAAGACCGCTGCCCGAGTTCAGACCGCGTAGCAGTGTCGAATTCCCTATGACCACGTGTTTACTGAACCGTATCAAGATTATTTCGATTTTTGCTGTTTGTGCAAGTGCAAGTACCTGTTTTCGGGCATTAATTCGGTTTGTCGGTTTGTGTTGGCCGGGTGACGCAGCTTGGGAAGTGAGTGATGACGCATGGGTCGCAGCTTCTGAAGGTCACTAGTAGCGCCTGGAGAGTTCGGGCTCCTTCAGCTACGCTATCCTCGCCGGTACCACCAATGGCAAAACTCGCATTCAATGGCATTGTCATACCGTGTACACGTTCAACGCGATGGCATTATAAGTACGCGAGTGGGTGACTTCTTCAAGCCTGGTCGGGCATAAACACTATTGTCTGGTTGTGATGCAACTCGCGGAGATGTGACGCGACTAGTGGGGGAAGGGTGACGTCACCAGTGCGGTGATGTGACGTCACGGATCTAGTCTGGCCGCTGTGGGGACTGTGGCGCTGGCGGGTACAGAAGTGAGGCATTTGGTCCTGAGCATGGCGCTGTGGCAATACAGAAGAAGGTAGGAAACGAAACGGCTTCCTCTGTGGGGTATGATTGTATGTAATGGACGAGAAGTGACGTCACTAGTGTGGATGGGCGTCTTCGAGCATTGCGTGAACATGGCATTGCTCTTGCTACCAAAAAGTGATCGGTTCGCTGCCAATTGCCTGTAACAAGGATCTCAGCTTTAGAAAATAGGCCTTCGATTTTTTTGATGACAGGGCGGAGTAAGTGCAGTTTGTTTTTTGAAGCAAACATTTCTGCGGACGATGTATCTTGTTTGGTTTCGATCAAACGCCGTCGCTGTGTGATGAAGAGGAAACAAAGAGGCGGGAGCCCCGTTGACAGGAAATCCCTCAATCATTTAAGGCAAAAGTATCCTGTAAGGTAGCTTATTAGCCAAACGGTGCGTTTACACGTGGGGATACGGGGTTGGGGTGGGGTCTGACCTTTTCCCCTTTTTCATTCAAATGCTGTCCGATTTCAGCCAAATTTGGAAGGGATTGGACAATTTTGTAATCAGCCGGTTCGCAAAGCAATAAGCCGACCCGATGAGTTTTGGCTCCAAAAGAGAACGTTTCATTTCAGCCGCAGGTTGAAGACTAACTGGCGCTTACACCTTTTTGCCGGTGTACGCTTTTTTGCACCTTTTGCTGGCGACGCTTATGCGGCACTTGACTCACAATTGCCGAAGTGCACGTATGTGTTGAAATGCGTGGGATTTATAGTAAGTAAGCGGAGAAATGTTGGCAGCAGCATTATAATTATAAGTTTTAAAGTGGTGTTAATGGCCATTATCTACCAAAGTTATTTTTTAGACCTGAATTAATACTGAAAGTATGAACACAATGTGGGAACTTTCGACGTCACGTCATCCTCAGGATTTAACTCCATCTGACCATGGTAAACTTTTCTGTAACCGGCGTAAGCACGCTTGATACGAGAATATCTAAAGAGCCTTGTTCCTTTGAAGATTCCCCTACCAATCCGTCCGATCACACGACTGTTCAGCATTCTCTACCAGTGCCGATACTGTTCAATACAAAAAGACTCCCAAACTAAACAGTGTGACTCAGCGGCGGCAGCGCCGCGTTCAGAGCCGAACCTGCGACCCTATCGGTCCCATACCGGAGCCGTGGGACTCCACAGGTGCGCGCCCACCTGAGGCCGCGGCGCCTCGCCGCTGACGACGATCGATCCGGCGCCGCGTGTCGCGCGGCGACGCGACGCCCAACGGTGGCGGAGCGGCGACGGCGGTGGGACGGCTTCGGTGGGGTGGTCGACGGGTCCTTACTGCTCCGAGAGAACGCCGGCTGCAGAGAGAAGAGTAGGTGTGAGGAGTTAGCCGAGGAAGGTGGATATCTGCCGCGCGTTCGTGCTGTGCGAGGCGCGATACATTTGGGGATCTGTGACTAAGCTGAAGTGTTGTTCGTTTCGTCACGTTTGTGAGCCTGGTGAATATTATCCTCCATCAGTTGAGCGACGGGTTGCAGCTGCGCCGAGCTGCTCGAAGGAGCCACCTCAGTCGGAACCAGAGCCACCAGCCACCTGGCGACTCCAGTTCTCGGAAACCTGGTACTCTAAACGTTACAGCGCTCCCTGGGATCCTTCTGATCGCGCCACCTTCCAGTGGCGGTCTGTCCGGCCCAGCCTCGCTGACCCTTCCAGGGCGTGCTCCAGTCCTCCAGCGTCATCACTGTCCCTGTGGGTCGGGGCCGCTCCACTGGCGGTATGGCCACCCGCCACTACACCATCATCTCCCAGGGTGACGACGTGGAGGACCTGCTGCCACCGGCCGGCGCCAACCCGGTGCGGCGGGGTCGCGGCCGCGCCCTCATCGGACTGCTGCTGACTGGGGCGGCGATACTGATCATTTCTCTGGCTGTGTCAGTGCCGCTACTGCTGTCCGGGCAAAAAGGGAGTAACCCACCCGGCTACTTCCAGCGGGCGGCCGCCACGACTACAACTACCACAACAACTACGACGACAACGACAAGAGCGACAACTACGACCACAACGGAGCCAACAACGACGCCTACAACCACCACTGCAACCACCACAACAACCACGACGACCACGCCTCCACCTACCACAACAACAACGACCACAACCACCACTACAACCCAGCCCACGAACCACTATCACCGTGGCCGCTACTACTACCCCGCGAACTACCACAACAACCTCAATGTCCACCACTAGAGCCCGGCCAGGGCCCGCCACCCTGCCTGCCTGGGCGGCCGTGGATCCGGCTGGTGGGAACGGTGCAGGACATGGGTCGGATGATGACGGCGGCGCTGCAGAAGGCACGGGAACGCGCTCCCGTGGGGAAGACGAGAACGACGGATCCCTGCCGGGCACGCACCACAGCTGGGCGGTGAGTTCGAGTCTGCTGCCTGCTGGTGTGGTCGGTGACAAAATGCGGTGCTGATTTTCGGTTCAGCATTTCAAGTGTACAATTGTTAAAATACCTAACCCACCTTAAGTGCAGTGCCCATGAGGCTTGCTGGTAGTTCTGATGTAGATTCTAAACCTAAAACTAGATCAGTTTTGTCAGTTCTGTGTCACGGTAAAGCGATTCTAAGGCAATGTGTCAGACTCCGCGCGCAGGCCAGAGTTTAGCATGGCCCGCCCCGCCCAGCAAGATATGCACATGTAAACTACGCATATATCCGCAGTTCTGCATAAATCTATCACCCATCTGGGAGCAAGAGACTTGTGTCTTACTGATAATCCTGGTATTTTATTCGTTTGCACCGTAGAGAGCAGGGATGCGGAGCCGGAGCCGGAGCCGGTCGGAGCCGACCATTCAGCCCGGAGCCGGAGCCGGAGCTGCCGAAACACTTTCGATCGGGCCGGAGCCGGAGCCGTCAGAAAGGATCCGGCTCCGGCTCCCAAAGAGCTCTAAAATTACCAAAAATCAAACGTGAAGTGGTCACATTTTACCTCGTGAGATGTCGCATGGAAACACATCTATTTACCTGAAATATTACATTTTCTCAATATGTTATGTATATCGAGATTAGTGAAATCTTGCAAATAGGGTGTTCCGTAGACGGTCTCACTCTCGGGCAGGGGATGCGCTCCGGCCATTTAGCATGGGCAGAAATTGGCAACAAATGAAAGCATTGGTGGACACTGGTGGATCCATGTGGGGGGCAAAAAGGCATTTGCCCCCAAACCGCCCAATTTTTGACGATTTTTGGCGATCTTCTAAAAAAACCATGTTTTTCACGCTTTACCCCATACCGTCGGCTCGCATCCGCCCCTATTTGCAGATGCAGGGGAGGCCATTCCGGCCATGGCCCCCCCCAAAGCCCTGGAAGGGGGGCAGACTATCTTTTGGCCTCCCAAAGGCCGAATAAATTTTTTGAAAAAGGTGTTGTCTATCGAGCAATAACATCTTTGCTCCCACCCCCACCCCCTCCCCCTCCCCCAGGGGAGCTATCATGTACTCGGAGAAGTAGTTTATACTAGGTCCGTCGAGAAACGAGGGCAAAAGGCGCAGAAAACAGCATCCTCGTCACTCGATGCAGCACTAGCCAACTACGGTCGCCTAAACGGGGCGACCGTATGAGACATCTTAGATAGATATCCAGCCATCATCCAGCCGGCTAGCCTGGTAATGGCCGCGCTACCAGTTACTCAGGTGTCCGTGGAGAGGTTGTTCTCCGCGATGAAGCTACTGCTTACTGATCTCAGGTCCAGACTAAGAGCAGACACATAGGAGGCAATGCTGCTGCTCCGCTCCAACCGCGATTGGGTGGTCTTGTGAGCGAACCAGCTGCTGGGCCCTGGGCAGTAGGGTGGTTGGTTTCGATTTTTCTCGAAAAGGAATTATGCCATCAGCCTATCTGATGTGTTTTTCGAAGTTGAAAACTGTTAGCTCATCGAATTTTTTTGCGGGATGTCCAAGTTTTACTTGATCGTTGTATCTTTAATTTTTATGTAGGTTTGCGGGCATGTCTGACCCATATTTCTGTTTGCCATAACAGTGCAGTGCAGTTTGCCATACGAATATACTGCAGTGTAGGTTGGTCCAATTTTGAGGCTCACTGGCCTTTGGCATCTGGTCAAGAGCGTTCATTCATCCAGTTGCCATTTTTCATTCGTACAAATACATAATGACTTTGTATCTGATGGACTTCCACGCCCTTGAGAACGTGTCGATCACATTTTGGATATAGGTACATTGCCGGAGCCGGAGCCGGAGCCGGAGCAGGTCGGAGCCGACTGTTTTCCCGGAGCCGGAGCCAAAGCCGTTAGGACACTTGAACCCGGAGCCGGAGCCGAAATCATAACCCCGGACCGGAGCCGGAGCCGTCCAAAATTTTCTCGGCTCCGCATTCCTGGTAGAAAGGCGTCATGAGCTGGAAAGCGTATAAAACGGCAGGATAACATGGCCCATCCTCTTTTCGGCATAAGCCTTATACTCTACTGTTCTGATCGAGCTGTACGACGTGAATCCAGGGGACAAGGGGGCCGAGTGCCCCCCCGATTGATCCTTGGCGCCCTCAGAAATGGTCACGGCGTCTCCCTAAGATGTTGATGGCGCCCCCTGAAATGTGGAATCCCACCCCTCCCTCCAGGATGCTAAAATTAGCACCCACTTAATAGGTTTTTCCAGCCAAAAGTGGCGCCCCCCGGGAAGGTCCCCCGATTGTCAATCCTGGATCTGCCTTTGGCGGGAGGATAGAGCCTCTGCCCTGTCCCGGCAAGAGGGTATGATCTCTGATCCGTCCCAGAAGGAGGATATTATCTCTAACCTGTCCCAGAAGGAGAGTATGACCTCTGACCCGACCCAGAACGAGGGTATGACCTCTGAACTGTCCCATGAGGGTATGACCTCTGATCCGTCCCAGAAGGAGGATCTGACGTCTGAACCGTCCAAGAAGGCGGGTATGACCTCTGACCCGACCCAGAACGGGGTATGACCTCTGAACCGTCCCAGGAGGGTATAACCTCTGATCCGTCCCAGAAGGAGGATCTGACGTCTGAACCGTCCAAGAAGGCGGATATGACCTCTGACCTGACCCAAAACGAGAGTATGACCTCTGACCTGTCCCAGAAGGGGGTATGACGTCGGAACCGTCCCAGAAGGAGGGTATGATGTCTGAACCGTTCCAGAGGGAGGGTATGACCTCTGACCCGACCCAGAACGAGGGTATGACCTCTGATCCGTCCTAGAAGGAGCATCTGACGTCTGAAGCGTCCCAGAAGGAGAGTATGGCGTCTGGAGCGTCCCAGGAGGATATGACGTCTGAACCGTCCCAGAAGGAGGGTATGACCTCTGACCTGTCTCGAAAGAAGTTTTCTTTTACATGTCCACTGTCCCAGTATAAACTTTTGGCCTCTGCTCTATCTTGGCACGAGGGCATAGCCTCTGTCATGTCCCGGCCGGAGGCTATAGCCTCTGACCTATCCCAAAATGCAAATATGACCTTTGACCTGCTCATGCACGAGGGTGTGACCTTTGCCATCAATATATTATCTCTGTCCTGCCCTGGAAGCGAGTTATGACTTCTGAATCGTCTCGGCAAGATATTAACCTCGCCCACCGGGGCCATCGATGGCCCCTAAGGTTTTTCGGGATAGCAGACAAAACGACGAGACGCAGCACCGCGGTTGAGGGCTCTACCTCTCACTGCATCATTTTCCATCATCTGAAATTTTTACCCGGGTCCCCAGGTCAGGTACCAGACGAGGTCACCAAGGTCACCTACTTCAACTTTAGGCTCTGTAAGAGCTCATTTCAAAGTCGATTGATTTGAAACTTCTACACTTCATGCCTCAGGTCTACAAGGTTTATATCGGGATTTTTCGATTTCGTGCCTGAGATCAGGTCACGAGGCGACCTCTCCCATTGGAAAGCATGGGGAAAACCTGTTTCATGATATAAAAGCCACAAAAATGATTGCAATACTCAGACTACTCAGACAGCGTTTTTGGACACCCTTTCACGGATCCCAGGGGTCATATTTCTTTGACTTTTCCAAGGTCATCCAAGGTCCCAGAGGTCAAAACAGTATTTTGACCATAACTTTTGACCTAATTAAGCTAGAGCAATGAAACAAACACCATCGTGTTTGTCTTGTACTGGCTTTCATATGATATACGGCAGGTCTTTGTGACCTTTCGTGCCTCAGGTCATATTAGGTCACGGGGTGACCTCTGGAGGTCAAACCACTGGCGGGAGGTCTTTACGTTCCACATAGCGAAAAAGTACTGGCATTTCTATCAAATGAACTTTACCAGGCCTCAATAGCTCTAATGACATAAGAGTTATGACCAGTTTGTTAATCATTGCATATTTGAGTGAAAATAGCCGATCTTGACCTAATTTGACCTCTGGAGGTCAAACCATTGACCTGAGCACTAAAACATGCGAGTAATTTCTTACTGAATTCCAAGCTTTCTATTGACTTTGCAGATTTGCGCTAACGCTCTTTTTCGGAGTTAGAGGGGGGCCATCGATGGCCCCGGTGGGGCAGGTGGCGCGGACCCCCGGTGGGGGCGGGTTAAGACCTCTGCACCCTGTTTCGGCAGGAGGGTATGATCCCTGCTCTGTCTAGGCCGGGGGCCTTGACCTCTGATCTGTCTCAACATAAGTTTTCTTTTACCTGTGCCCTATCCCAGTATGAACTTTTGACGTCTGTGCTCTATTTTGGCAGGATGGTATAGCCTATGTCCTGTTCCGGCAGGAGGGTATGACCTCTGATCTGTCTCATCAGGAGGACCTCTGCTCTGTCCCAGCAGGAGGATATGTCCTCTGATCTGTCTCGTCGGGAGGGTATGACCTCTGCCATCAATATACGATCTCTGTTCTGCTCTGGAAGGGGGTTATGAATTCTAAATCGTCTCGGCAGGAGGGTATGACCTCTGCCCTGTCTCGGCAGGAGGGTATAACCTATGCCCTGTCTCGGCAGGAGGATATGATCTCTGCCCTGTCCCCGCAGGAGGGTATGACCTCTGCCCTGTCCCGGCAGGAGGGTATGACCTCTGCCCTGTCCCGGCAGGAGGGTATGACCTCTGCCCTGTCCCGGTAGGAGGGTATGACCTCTACCCTGTCCCTACAGGAGGGTATGACCTCTGCCTTGTCCCGGCGGGAGGGTATCACCTCTGCCCTGTCGCGGCAGGAGGATATGACTTCTGCCCTGTCCCCGCAGGAGGGTATGACCTCTGCCCTGTCCCGGCAGGAGGGTATAACCTATGCCCTGTCCCGGCAGGAGGGTATAACCTATGCCCTGTCCCTACAGGAGTGTATGACCTCTGCCTTGTCCGGCAGGAGGGTATAACCTATGCCCTGTCCGGCAGGAGGGTATAACCTATGCCCTGTCGGCAGGAGGGTTAACCTATGCCCTGTCCCGGCAGGAGGGTATGACCTCTGACCCAGCGTTCGTGCCGGCGGCGGCGGCGGTGGTGGTGTTGCTGGTGCTCTGTGTGCTGGCTGCCGTTCACGCTCTGAAGCGCCGCGCCAACCGACACTCGCGCCGTAAACACATCGGGGTAAGCGCTGCAACCGACGGGAAGTACAGCCACGCGGCCGGACGCTGACCGTGGTATCTGACAAAGCTATACTGACATGTAGGGTAGAATGTCATGAATTGCCAGTGATGGTGGTTGGAGACTATGGAACACGGGGAAATCACACACACAATGCCCGTTTGAAATCATAGGGGAACAGAAGTGCCGATCGGTGAAATCTCGAGCTGAACAAAACGTGTTCATTCCCCAAAGTTCAATAAGGAACAGTTGCTGCCGAAAATGAACGCGGCTTCCATCCTAGCAGAAATATTTGGATGAAACACCCAACTACGCGGATGCTGATCACGAGAGACCAGTGACATTTGTTCGTGCCGAATAAGCCAGCCATATGGTATTTCCCAACGCGGCACACACTTGCTTGCCCTATAATCCCGTTTTTGTGAGGTGCCTCAGTACAGGTTTGCAGGGCCTGGTGGGACGTGACGTGGCACACAGTAGCACAGTGCGGGGGTGCCACGTCCGCGGCTACGAAAATCGATAGCAACCATAGATGGGCCGCACTGCGCCATGATAAGGTGGTATCGATGCAACGAACATGTAGTTTTGACACACGTCGCCCGAAATGTGAAAGAAATCATTGAATCATCTATAGTCTCGAAACCTAATTATTTTATTGCCGTTCTGTGGGCAATAGCAAACCGAGGTAAGTCTGAAAGGGGGTAAAAACTACCATATTGTTTTGACGGACCAGACTGTTTTTGTGATTATTGGTTTATTGTTTGGCCTCTGTATCTTGCATAGGAACTTAAGGTCCCGTTCTGCTAGCATGCTGAGGCGTTCGTACTTCGATAGTCCTGTATCTTCTGTAAGCACATCCCCGAACAAAGCCTAGCGAATGTAGTATAAATTTTTAGTCGGATCACTTTTAGAACACTAATAATTGCCTTTTTGCAGCGCATGGCAGATGACCTTCAGGCTGGAGACAAGGTCACACTAATGAGCTCTGACGAGGACTGAGCGACTGGGTAGACGTCAGCACCATCACCACCTACGAGCGGCTCAGATGGCGCTGTAAACCCGGTACAGGTGGCAGCACTGGCGTTTACGAGCTCTGCGCTCCGATCATCTCAACAGCCCGCCACTACCGACAAGACCGCGAGTTGTCCAGGGACAATAACTTGTCTGAGCGGAGAAACTTCAGGAAAGTGCATTGACAGGGAAAGTGCGCTGGGAGCACGATTTGAGGCAGGATCGTTCGGCGACTACGGACTTCAGAGGAAGCGTATACCCGGGAGTGTGTGGTGTCGAACAGTTGCGTTTGTCGTAGAGGTTTTCAATGTCCTTATGTACGGTCCATTACTTTAGCTAGTGTTTTGTGTGGTGGGCTATCGCCTTTCTCGCCCCGTTTTCCGCATGTCTTACCCTGTTTCCGGTACTTGTCCTATCTATTTCCAACAGACGTTTAACCGTCGTCATAAAGACGCAGCAAAACGTTCGAACGATAGGATGCCGTTCTTCGAAACCCCCCACAAATCTGTTTTTTTACACCAGGATTTCGCGCTTATGATTGATTCCTTCACAGATCACTCTCAATTGCTTGGATGTGAACAGTCTTTTAATCGTATGAAACGCTCGCGTGTCTTCCAATGTTACTCATTATGCAGCCAGTTAGTGCCTTACAGTGCCTTAACCTGTTTAATTGTCAAACGGTGCAAGGCCTCAGCTAGGGTAGGCGGATGAGGCCTCCTCTCTAAGAAACTATACGTGATAGCTTTCTTCTTTTCAGGCACCACGGTTTGATAGTTGTAAAAGTTTGCTGTGATTTCGGAGGCGGCCCATGGTGGAAGCTGTTCCACTAAATATTGTGCTTTCCTGGTCGTGCCTTCGCTCTGACTATTCTACCAGCAAACTTAGAAGCGATGATTCACTTCACATTATCAGTCGCTCCAGAAAGTTAGCTTTGATTCTATAGATGCTTGTAAAAACCACATTTTAACATAAATATTTGATTTTGTGCATATTTGTATTTTCTTTACATACGTCCAGTTCAAGCGATACTTCTGTCCGCCGGCAGCAAACATCGGAGACCGGACTTTCATCGCCAGATCGAGCGCTCAGAGTAATCAAATCAGAAGTTGCCGCTCATCGCATAGTCACGCGGCACGATAGCCGGGCACCACTCGAGTTCCCTATCAGCTGACGCGTCCTGAAAGCTCCACTATTATCTTCGGCAGGAATGTTATGTACACAAAGAAACTCTCCTCAACAGAGCACCCGGGTCATTATAAGGTAGACAAGCCGTGTCTTATTCACAACATCGATATAACATCTGATTAAACACACCCATTCTCACAAACACTCAGAGATCCACTACAGCAATTCTGCTCGAGTGGTATCTTTATCGCCTTTGGTCTCATAATTTCCGCTGATTTTATGGAATTATTTTCTTAACACCTGCCGCAAGAAACTGTACCGAGGTTAAAACAGAACCCATTTCAAACTCTCCCAGATATAACGCCAGCGGATTTCGTTATCTGAAACAACCTCGTGAGAACTGAAATGGCGCAGCGCGACCGACTCACAACCTGCTGTTTCAACACATTTCAAATATGTGTGTTTCAACGCCTACGCTCCCATACGGATTGCTGACTTTCACATCACGGCGTCACGTTTGCCTCCATCCACTATCCAAATCCGACGCGTTTAAAACAAACACAATCCGAATTGAAACACTGGCAGTATCGCTTCCGACTGCATCCACAAAACTCCGCCATTCATCCACGCACCATTCCTACGGCTATCGACACCCATTCGACCCCAGGCCCACTCACCTCAGTCACACCACTCGGCTATCGATACGTCCGCCCTCTTCTCGAGTGTAAACTCTCTAAAGTTGGCGATCCATATATTCCTAGAGGGTGAACACCTCTAGAATACGACGTCCTCGTCCACCACCTCGTGCAGCAGGTTCTTGGGGTTCTGTCCGTCCTCGGGGTAGATGCCTCGCGCCGCCAGCTGCTCCAGAATCACCGCCTCCTCCGCCTCCTTCTTTTTCCGCGCGATACGCTTTTTGTCCTTCACAGAAATACGCAAACATAAAGCTAATGTACAAAGGGAATGCAAAGGCTCATTCTCCCCTCTACCGCGCCCGGATTTATGACCAGCGCAGTGAAGTTTTTACAGAGTTTTATAAAGTATTTTAATTGAACAATCCCACGCGTGCTAGGCATGACAAAAACTGCCTGCTTGTGGTTGGAAAACGGAAAAGCCCGATATAGGCTATCCTTTCATTGGCTGGGCCGAACGGAACATCGGGTCATTCAGGCCACAGACCGTGCAACAAACAAAATAACCGGGCGCAAGCTGAACTGATAATACTATCGAGGGATAAAGTGGTGGTTCCCAGTCCTCTCCCTCACGGAATGGTGACCGATTACAGAGGACTAAATAATCGCATCCTGAAAAATAAACCCCGATTTACGGCGAAAATAGGGAACTGTTAACGATGGATTCGCCGCACCCCGCTTACACACTTTTCTGGAACACTGCTGTTTGCTGTGGAAAAAAGGAGAGCGTACATGTATTTCTTCCGTGCTTTTCAACAAGTTCTGAATTCTGATCTCTGTTGCCATTAGGGCGCACCATCCTTCCCAATTCCAATGGCCCCTTGGCTTTTGGGTTATTTTCTTCCGGTCTTAATCTTAAAGGAAATTTTAAGTGAAGGATAGAAGTGAATGCGGTTTGAACTGACAGTAATTTCCCATGCCTTTGTTTCATAAAATACAGGATAACAAAAACTAGAACGAATAAAAACCGAAAACGCATTTTGCCAAGGTGTGACAAATTTCGAACGATGGTAATGTAGATATAATGCCAATTTTTGGTAGAGAGGTGTTCAGAGTGCCCGTTGTGCCTCAAAGCCAGCCTTTCACTTTCCAAACTTGACAAGGAAGTTCAGCCCCTAAAACTACCAGGGGGTTAATCTTGGCATCCTGTAACTTTAGACAATCTCAGTGAAGTGTTCAGGGGCGGCGGGTGACAATAGATACAAATGTCCCAGACATCTGGGTCACAAAAACTTGAAACAAAGACAACAGGAATAATTTATATCAGGTAGAAACGATAAGCAAAAATGCGATAGTATACGAAAGTTCTTCTATACAGATATAGAGGATTATTATTGTTTGGATACCTACCCAATGTGTTATTTATGGTTCAAATCAGGCCTTTATGGTTAATAATTGGTTAAAATGGTGGAATAAAAACAATTTCTTTTTATTTTGTACTTTTCAGACCGAAAAATTTGCAATTTATATGTTTCACAGGTCTTGAGAAAGCTAGGATAGATAAAAACAGTAGGCCAATTTCAAGCCTTGCGGCTGAGTTGACCTACGGCAGTGTTCTCAGTGCGATTATCTCAAATCATGACCTCTTTTAAACGGCCGGGAAACTATTCAGCTATACCCTTGAAAATAGCACCCATTAATATAAAAAAATTGAAGCTAATTGTTTGTCCAGAGCTTGGATGCAACTGTTAACTCTTTCTCTGGATCATTACAGTTCGCAAAACAAACGAAGATGGGATGCGTATTCATTCAATTATCTAACAGTTATCAACTTTGAACTCTGCTGACAAGGCACCAAACATGCTCTTTCTAGATTCCCATCACTCCTCAGTCTTACTTTTGATAACCAGCGTCACTGGAACGCCAGTTTCACACAACATGGTTGCTGGAAATGGCAACAGGTTTTCTATGCTAATAGCATAGCTGGAAAGGTTGGTAAATAACTCGAAATCCACGAAAAATATGGGCGGAGGTTTTAAAATATCAGTCCTGGGTGTTATGTTCTCAAGCTACAGCTCCGGCTTGGCAACAATGTTTTTATGATTGAAAATGTGCTGAGGTCTCTGAACGCATATTGAAAGTATTGGGCAGCGTTTCTGACAATTTTAAACAAATGAGAGCTCCAAGCTGCCTTAGCTTAACATTCAAGATTCAAGCTCAACCTGACTCATCGTTTGGGAGCTGCTGTCGTACCTGGATCTTTTTGAGCCGGTAGAACTCTTCTCGCTCCAGCTCGTCCAGTTCGGAGATGATGTAGGCCAGCGTCCGCTCGATCCGCGGAATGATCACTGCGGAAGGCCACGGCGAGAACCGTCAGTGTACTCCACGCAACCGCGCAATCTAGCACAAGGCAGCACGGGAGAGTGAAACATTATCCCGCGAAAGAAAGTCAGCTTTCATTAAATGTGAACACCAGTGTCTAAAACAGACCCAACCGTCAGCAAAATACATCATATGCATACGCGGAAGCTTTTTCAAGTTCCAATTACCTCTGCCCGTGTTTATCTTTCCCAAGCAGCGGCAACACACACG
The DNA here is from genome assembly GCA_034440635.1 of Lepas anatifera. NCBI lineage: Eukaryota > Metazoa > Arthropoda > Thecostraca > Lepadidae > Lepas > Lepas anatifera. Next base: position 101,494 of record JAOTON010001171.1, read on the forward strand.
CAAGACGGATATCCGCCAACCCCGTGTCAAACTTTTACATACACCGTCCTCTCAGCAGAAACAAAAATACCTGAGCTACCACTCCTGCACAATGAAAGACACTGCCACCGCCATTACCGTGCTCGATGGCGTTAACTCGACGGTTGGTGATCTTGATGACCTCGTCCAAGGTGACGAAGCTGGTCTGCAGGGAGGCCAGGTCCACCAGCAGCTCGATGGCCTTCTGGTAGTTCTTCTTCATGTTGGCGACGGCGTGACCTCCGCGCGCCAGACCGGCCAGTTCGTACTGGTCGGTCGCCTCCTGGTAGCTCTCGAACACCGGCAACGTCACACCTGGGGCGGGCAGGAGCTCAAGTCAGTGCTGGTCAATTCATACTGTCCAGCCATTGAGCTTTTTCCCCATACACAATTCACAAATGTCAGCGCATGGAGTGGAGAACATGACAAAGGCATGCCAGAAAACACAGGGAATCTTTTAACTCAGGGAGAGGGATCAGCAGCAGAGGGTCCGTACTCCCGTAATACCGGTACCAATTATTTTTCCCTTTCCATGCATGCTACTAATGAACATATCAGGCGGCACATCATATACATACAATTTACAGACGGTGACAGCATTATTCCACCCGTGGGACAGAAATGAAGGGGAACTAGTCCCTTGGAGTAAGCAATATGGCGCCCTCTTCAAACTACGTAACGCCTAACTTTATGATTTTTATTCCCCATCCCCAGGCAACGTTTTTAAATTGTAAGGTTTGATAAAGCTGTGGCTGACCCGTCTCCTCCCCCTTGCGTTAGGTAATTCATGGACAGCCCCCTTTCGGAAAACGATAGTTAGGAATATCATAAACACGCCAAATACAAAGATAACCGACAACCAATGTAAGTCTTAGAGAAAATAAGCCAGCAAACGTAAATACACCATGATGCAAGTTCAAATTTCTCGTAATATAGGTACTCTACCAATCAATCCAGGACAATCGAAATCATAATCATCCGCACTCGCTAACCAATACGACATCACTAAGCAAAGTTGCAGCTCCAATACGAGCAATCGGGGCTCTTTTCAGTTGAAGAAACTTTCAAGAACAGAAGAACTTGCTCTCCGGTTGCAGCGCACCCACCTGCCACGTTGTCCTTCTTGGTGCGAACTTTGATCTGTGCCTTGTTGACATTCTGAAGCACCACCTGGGGAAGCGAGGTTTCTCCTCCGATGGCGAACTTTACCTCAGCCAGGGAGAAGGCCGCCACCTTCATAACCTCGCCCATCAGCGTCTTGGTCTGGCGATCGACAGACAGGCAGGTCAATGCAGAGGTAAGCAAATATGTAGTGCGGACGATAAAAATTTCACAATTGACTATGGAATATGATTAAATATGCTGAAGTATTCGGTGTAAATTCTATAAACCTCATACAACTATACCCCATTGCTTGGGGAAACCATAAAGGTACGGAAAATGTAACTACTTATTTCCTTCCTAAGAATTTCGACCATTTCTACAGGCTTATACTGTTAACCAATATATACTCTACGGAAAATGTAAAAATATATTTCCTTGCTGAGAATTTCAAGCTTTCAAACTGGCAAATACTGGTAGACCATACACTCTAATCAATTTGTGTAATTAAAAGCTAGGACTAGTTTGAGGACAAAAAAAACAGTGGGGTGAGAATTCTAGAGACAAACACACAAGCTACAAGAGTCACTCGTCACCAACAGCGGTGAAGGGCTATACTGAATACTGTTTAGGTATACTGTAAGCATAAGAATAAACGAATAATATTCATTTTACACGACACTCTCCTCTCTGGGCTCCATTCTTCAGCCCAGATAGGACACGGAATATTGTTTTACCTCGACGATTTTGCCGAGGATGGTTCGAAAGCGCAGCTGCAGTGCGTCTGCCTTCTTCTTCAGCAGACTGTGGCCCTTCTGCGCCCCCTTCAGCCTGCCCTTCATCAGCGTCTGCGCACTGCCAGGTGCATGGGTCAGGTCAGGCAGGCTCTAAAGCTATTGTATTACTATCGATCTATTTTCACGCACAACCTTAAATACAAAGCAGAAGCCTCTCAGCTAGCGCCGCAGTCCATCACAGAGTACCCTATCACCTCACACAGCACTACAGCCCCTAGGTGAGGGCTGAAGCACCTCACAATATCTTTATTGTTAGTTTATCATAAATGATGCAGCCCCCCTTAACGAAAGCCCCTAGCTCTCAGAGGAAAAACTAACTCACATGAGAGAAGCCCCCTGGGGACATAATGTTAGCGGAATTTCTACAAATAGACTTTAATCCATAGGCTATCATATTTCGTCCCGAACTGCCAACTGACAATTCCGAGTTCAAGGCCCTCACACAACCTACTGAACAAGCTGTCCCAAACTAGGAAGCCACTACAGAGATGGCATATCAGATCCTGTTAACGCCGGCCATGTTTTGTCAACTGGGCCCTCGGGCATTTATGGGTCATAATGGTAGGTAATAATGCAATAAGCAAATCACACCCATGACCAGGTCAATCCCGAGGTAAAAACCACTGAAGCTGATCGAAATCTCTAGACTTAACAAAAACCATGTTCTAACTCTCCGAGGCGACGATGAATGCTTAAGATTAGCTGAATGGGACAGGGAAAGCTGCCCAATAATTACCCTTGCAGTGGCAGGAGCTTCCCAGAGGCCGGAAGGGCCTTATGCCCTGTAGGTAGGTGCCTTTATGCCAAAATAAGCTCTCCAACTCAGGAAATGTGCCCCCAAATGTGTGCCCCTATATTACGAAGAGTTTCCTGAGTAAGAGAAGGCATCACATTGGTATCCCAGGAGTTTCCAATGTCAAGGAGGGTGTCCAATAATGTTTTTTTTTGTTGTTGTTTTCTTTACTCTTTACACCAGAAAGGTTCCCAAATTCAGTAATGGTGCCCTAAATGAATGCCTAATTACCCAAAGGTGGCTCCTAAGCCAGGACATGTGCTCCATCAGTGCCTTTTTGGAGGCGTTTCTCTTCTCTTGGCATGGAAAACTCTTCGCTGTAAAGGGGCACCCTTCCTGTTGCTAGGAAGCTACCCTGGTGACAAAGGAATTCATTCCTTGTTTACCTTTCCTAATATAGAACAATTATACCAAATAAATAAGCAGGAATAGGGCATATTTTCCCAACACCGATAATTTCTTTCATTTTAATAACGCCCACTAGATACCTCTCCCATTATTGAGACGTAGTCCTGGTGCAGGGGTACAATTGGGTACCTTTTTCTGACCCAGAGAATACCTAAAAAATTGACACCAATTAAGCACCTCCTTCTGGTGTGGGAGCACCAATTGGACAGCTGTCCTGGCACATCCAGGGATTTGCTTTTGGCCTAAGGACACCCTTGGGGCACCTTTCCTAACATGGGAAACTCTTTCCAGCACAAGGGCACCAATTGGGTCAGGGAGCTTGTAATGGTCTAAGGTCACAGATTGGTCACGTTTCCTGATACTGAGAGCTCCTGATGGTGCAGGGTACACATTGGGTACCTTCTGTAAAATAGCAAAAATCCCCTGCTGAATGGGCAGAAATAAGCTTTTCCATCCCATTTGACATCTGTTTGGCAAGTATTGTAGGCCCCTCAGATCTCAAATAGTTTTTTTTTATTAATCTAAAGGGTGTTCATTATTCATCTCCAAGTAGGTATTTGCTTTCATGCCGTAAAAAGTTTTTACTTCCTGGAAAACATCAGAAGCTTTCTTTTGTTTTATTCAGTCCATCATTTTAAGTGGCAGCAGGCTTGCTTGTAGCTTTCTTTTCCTGATAAACAGTCAAGACATGTAAGATAGGGGCTTTAATAGCAGCAGCCTCCAAACTTCAGGAATGGGAGGCCTTATAATCCCCCCCGCTTTGATACCCATCAGGCTATTTTCTTTTTGTCTGAGGTTACAAGGAAAAACAAATACAGCAAACGCCCAGCATCCTTTTACACATCCATTTTACACACTGGATCAAAGCTGTAACAAACAATCAGTTGTTGTTGTTGTGCGCGGTTTCCACTGGGGGTATATTTAACACACACACAGCTTCAAGTGCACACTTAAAATACAAATGCCCCCATCCACCATCCCTTGCCCACAGTCCAATATATATCCTTGCTACCCTCTTTCCCACTCCCCCCTTTTCAGTACAAACTACCACATGTCTCAATCATCACACTGCACACAGAGCATCCACACTTCAAAACTCAGCACAGTCCCCCAACCAACCAACCACGACCGTCCAACCGAGCAAGTGCCGGCTAGCCACCACAAAGTTTGTGAGGCCCTCACATGATGGCACTTTACATTCACTTGAACATAATATCGGAAAGTACCATCAATGCATCCACATGCATACATGACCCGTCATACAGTACTCAACCAACTTCACCGGATATTGAATTCGCGGTCCTGCCGCATCCCAATGTTTACTAATACCTCCTCAATCTAAGCTCCTCATCATGAAACCACCAACATGTCTGGTGCCTTTGCATAATATGAAATTGGACAAACAATCAGGTAAACAAGTCTTTAACAGCATTTATTTCAGAAACTGTTTATATGTATTTAACACTCACAAGACAAATCCCCTTTTCCTATGCTTGGAACCTCTTCAACTGTGGTTCATGCTGAATCCAATGTCAAGAATAAGAACAAATACTGCTTAGGATGGAAGCAAATTTTTTCATTTCATCTTGTGTAAATTTGAAAAAAATAAAATTATTTGTACCTGAGAAATCTCATACCAGGTTCACATTCTTTGAGCACCCCATTCTGGAATTCTGGGAAGTACAGCACCACTATTCTGCCCTGAAACCTGGAAACTAAATGTTCTCATACTTGTTATATCACATTCATGTAATTCACACCATTTGTGTCATCCTTTAAATAAATGTACAAATTAATGGACAAGTCCAATTTCACTTCAAAAATTTTCCTCAATTAACCCTCCTATACTTCAATAATATTTACAACAGAACCAATTTCAGCAGACACCTCTTCACCTGAAAAAATCTCGCCAGTCATCACCTTGGAGAATATCACCTATATTGTTTTTATTATTCCACATGTTTCAAGGGAGATGAGGAAAAATATTCAAAAGGGAGCTTTTCAAACAGAGCTGTGCAATCCTCGTATGTCCAGAATTCCTGTTAGAATTGGTTTCAAAGAATGCAGCCACAGTAAAAATTTCCTAAATTGGATGCCACTCACCAAATTCATTAAAAAGTGGCATATTTTCATCCATTTTGCTCAAACTTTGACACTTAAAGTTCATTGCTTTAATCCTAAATATTCATTGTGATAGTTTGATCATACACATACTTTCTATCAAAATGGCTTCAATATTTCATTAACCACCCCACACCACCACCTACTACTACCAAATGATTACAACAATTTTCCCACACTTGTAAGTGATGATCATACAGTGAGTAAGCAGAATAAAGTTTAAGTATTCAAACCTTATCGTTTTCACCTTCTTGCTTCAGACTGTTAAATTTTAAATATTGAAGAAATTTAAATATATTTTACCAGTTCATGACAATTTTTCGTTTAAGGAAGGTGTTCATTTTTCCCGTTAGACTTTTTTCAAATTTACTTACCCATTCCAAAGAAATCAACACACTGCCTGAACAGGAAATGCATCAATTACTCATCAATACAGATCAAAGCAATTTTACTACCATATTATTATAAGCATTATCTGCATATGTGCCAAAGAAGTTATACAAGTTATACCAGCAGCTCATACACAAGTCCAGACAGCACGCTTGGCCCTCTCCCCTAGATTTTCTCGTCAGGCTTAGGTTTAGATTTTCCCCTAGAAGACCCCCCACAAAACTTACCCTCGTGAGGGGAAGATCGGCAAACGATCCTTTCCCGACATGATTGAAAACTAATAGCAAAGGCTAAGCGGTAGAAGATCCTCAACTAAGACGTGGAAAAGTTTTGACGACACAGGAGGAAAATGTCGGTCAACAACCCTCCGTCTTGATCCGTAATTTCAATAATCCTCAACCGTAAGCTAAGAACGTAAACAAATCTCCCCTATCCAGAATGGTCACTAGTGCGTCGGGTTCGAGACCAAAATGAAGAATCAGATGACCGTCATGCTTCATTTTGATGAGAAATATCCCACTAAAACCTGAAATATTGCAGCATCATTATGATGCCTTGCTTTAAAAATCGTATTTATCCGTTTATAGGGCTTTCTGTTGAAAAGTATAACTCTGATATGTGTTTGGATGTGCTTCAATTCAGGCTGAATTGAGGAGTAGGCCATCTATATGCTACGTCTAACGCCACCTATTCATATAATGGAGCAGTCCATCCTCGATCACCGGGTTGCGGAGAAGGGTATGTACGTATATACAGGGCATTTTTAAGGAAAAGTCAGTGGGGGGAATATCTTGTGCTGGCCATTATAGTGTCTTCAGGGGATCAAGGCCCCATTTTGAGGGGGTTTAATAAAACTTAGACGCGTTATTGTTAAACAAATGTTTCTTAATTTTTGCATTAGGTATTCCATGTCTAGAGATTATAGATGCTGCCCAGGGCTGCCAGTTTTTTCCGGCGGAAAAGGTCACTCCGAGTCTGAAAAAGGGCCAAAGAGGGCCTCAATTTTATTTCCACTAAAATAGCCAAATAAACACCACAAAAGCCAGATTTGAGGCTAAAACCATCCGTAGCAATAGTCATAACCCACAGAAAAAGCGACTTGTATCACTGTTTAAAACTAATTGTTGGCAGTTTGATATTTACTTAACGCAATATTTTTAGCACACTACCTATCTAATAGGAAGCCAAGAGTGACCCTCCAGCCCCGCGTGGCCTTCGAATGATTTTATCCACATAGCCAGAACATTTTTAGCATCATCAATCACCTCCTCCCCCACTTTTTGACCAACAATTTCTTAATTTCAGTCAAAATGGGAGTAAACCGGAAATTTCTATAACCAGCCGCTGCGGCAGGAACGCGGAGCCCAAATTCGAAAAAATTTGTACTCACGTGGAAAGTTTGCTGTCAGCATCAGGTTAAAGTTCGGCTGGCCCCCTCACACTTTTTTGCCGGTGGCGACGCTTATTTATGCTAAATGCTGCAATCACAATAATAAATAAAAAGGCTAAAGCACTTCATACCCCCACACCAGCAACCAGTCTTACGCTCTTAGCAACGAGCACAAACGAGCTCTTAGCGCTGACAACTGACTGCGTGTGAAATGAGAGCATTATGCAATGTCACGGTACTGGCTGGGCTGTGGGCTTCTGGTCGGATAGAACAGGATGTTGGATTGGTTGTAGGCCAGCGTTCATCTCCAGCGTTAATGCATAAGTGATTAGTTGATGCTGATCAGGCTGCTTTGCCGGGATTTACTGTGACTGCGTGCTTTGTTTCGTCTTCGCACGTTGGAGTAGACAGCCACGAGTGGAAATTGTTTAACCTAATTTTTGTGGATTGCCAATTTAGGACCAGAAATATAACCAAGTTATAATTATCGGGTGGTTTTCTGTCTTATTTTCGTTAGGTGAGTCTGCATAAATCATCTCCTGACTATTTCACTGGGGGCCAATTTCCGGGCACGGGGGGGTATTTCGGCCGACTGGGAGGCAAATGCCCCCCCCAGTTAACACGTTAAAATATGGCCTGCGTATGTATGCATGTATGACCTGACCTCAGGTCGGGTCGTTTTCGATTTTTGACCTAGCAAAGTCATGTTATGCATCCTTCGATTTGCTGTAACGAGAGGAAGCGAATGGTGCCTAAAACTGTTCTAGCTTCACTCTGTCAGACGCTAGAGCTCGGAAGCTCTTCTGTAACATGCCACCTTCTTTGACCTGTCATTTTCGGCTACACAACATGACACGAGCTCGATGAGTGCGGGCAAGACAGGCTCCTCCGTGCCTTATAAAGTCCCGATCATCTAAGGTATCTTAGGTATGACCTCAATGTTTTCCTGAGCCTAAAAAGTGACCGATTTAGTTTCTTCATGACTTTTGTATGACCTATCCAACAGCCTTCGCGTTTTTTCGCTATTCCATTAAGGAGCCGAGTTCGAGGGGGATTTGGAACCCCCTCCCACCAGTGCGAAGGTGGCTCGGAAGCCCACCGGGTCGGGTGTTAAGCCCTCCCAGCACTCGAGTCTATTCTGTGACAAGCAGGGCCCTTTTCCCATCAGAGCCGCACGTAAAAGATGTCCTTTGAATCACTGGGAGCCCGGGCCCCCTGTCCACTGAATTGCCCGTTCTGGTCAGCAGGGCCCTCTTTAACCTTCGCCCGGGTGGGGGTCTTTTAGACCCCCTCGGGTTTTTCCGAAGTGACCAAAAAACGGCGGCACGCAGCGCCGCCAAACCTGGTCTAGCTGTTCCTTCATCATTTTTACATCTTTCCTGAAAATTTGAGCTCAAGGTCGTGTCAGGTCAGGTCACCAGGCCAGGTGAAGTGACCTCACCTAAAAAAATGCATAGGACTGCATAACTAAAAGGAGGGTTAATTGGTCAAGTTGAAACTCATACCACATATTGGGCCCACCAGGAGCTACAACATATGTTCTAGGATTTTTGATATTGGTGACCTAAGGTCATGTGCAGAGCATGACCTCCCCATTGTAAATACATGGGGAAAATCACGAAATGAGCTTTTTTCAGTAAGTATGGATGGAATTAACTTCAAACGTCGGTTATGACTTGCTCTTAGCCTATTTCTGAAGTTGATGCCAAACATTTTGACTTGTGACCATTAAAAGGTCACCTTAGGTCAAATCAGCATTTTTGTGTTTTACTCTATAAATTTTGAATAAACAAAGATAGAACTTTTATTTTGTCACCAAAGTGTTTGTATAGTCGCTGCAAGTCAAATGATATACATCATGACCATACCAGGTCAAATTGGGTCAGACCGTTGACCTGGGTCAGGTCAAATTCTTAAATTTGATCTGGCATAGCAATATTATATATCATTCGATTCGTATTGACGAGAGGATTGCAATGGTTTATTTATTTATTGCACTTCATCGAGCCGCTCCACAAAATATATGTGGCTATTCTTAGCCCGGAACACATTTGTTGAACACTGAGTTGTACAGAAAACACATTAAGAACACTAAGAAAATACCAGGTTTGATTTTGCTAAAGTTGATCGACAACAACTAACACCGCTGATAACACAATATCTACTGTTCACTTTCCGACGTGGTACTCTTTAACCAGCACATCAAGTGTTTTTTGAAGGCATTGTCTGGGAGTCGCGGTCTTGTGTGTTGTTCTGATCTATCAGAAGAAGACTTGAAATAAGAATCAGTAGTCGTATTATGTTCATTGGAGCAAGTGTTGTCAGAGGTGGAAATCAATCCTTCGGGTTGTCTGAAAGTCAAGGAATAAACAGAGCCAACGCGAGCGGTCGCGCATATGGGACCGCTCAGCGAAAGCTCTGTTATAAAACCTTATCCTTCATAGCATTGACGACGGTTGTAGTGTTTATAAGACCTAATTTCGAGTTTCCAGGTAAACATGACTATTATTCGAACATTCTTTTTCAGTTTCGAGCAATTCGCCCTCTCTAGAAAACAAGTGTCTAGCCGTTGATAAGTTTTTTAAGTGCTGCGGCGAGGAGCATGATGATGAGTTGTTAAGATGTTCCCTGGCCTCTCCCCTCGAATCCGGAAATGTAAAAAACACTGAAGATTGTATATTCGGGCACAGCCCTTCATCAGAATCGTGGAGTAAATATAAAAATTCTCAGTCCTAGTATAGCCAGACCTCGAATTGACCTCGAATTCGAGGTCTGGCTATACTAGGACTGAGAATTTTTATATTTACTCCACGATTCTGATGAAGGGCTGTGCTTACCAATCTTCAGTGTTTTTAATTTCCGGATTCGAGGGAGACAGAAGCTATCTTAACAAGTGTCTAGCCGACAAAGTCACGAGATTTAAGAGTCAGAAAAACAGAGGGCATTTTGGTCAGTATGCGCTGAGGCGTCGGGTTTGTCGAAAGTATTTTTACGGTGATCACAGAAATCTTCAGCAGCACTGCAAACTTTAATGTTCCTCATGCTAGTTTCAGAGTCTATACATTATCAAGATCTTCAATGCACATGTAGAAAATATCGTCAGCTACATCTTAGCCACACGTTCTATGAGGAAAAACACTAAATTCACCAATTTTGGAGCAAGAAACGCGGAGCACTCGGAAGAGCAGCCGACCAGCTGATCATCAGCTGACCGACTCCATTTCAGATCAACTATGGTGGTGAACCGATGGTGCATCAACTATGGCTGTATCTCGTTTGGTTTGGAAGGTATTAGCGCAAAAAAGGAAACGGCCTTATGCATGGGTGGCTATGGCCATTCCCAAGAACATTCCCAATATTCAGTGGCCTGTAGCTCCCTAGGCTTTGACCTGACCCGAAAATCATTGCCACTGTAATGAAAGAGCAACTCAAGAGCTTTGGAATGGTGTTAAATGTTTCTAGCTATCATAGTTTCTGAGATATATGAGGTTTTCTTAGCACACCTCATATTAGCGATTTTGGCCTATTTTGACCTCTGGCGACCTTGAAATTGACCTGACGAGAAAAATGATTGAAGTATTTCCGATATCATTTTTAAAGAGCTTTCGATTGCCGTTTTTCGCTTTTTTCTAGCTCTCTTAGTTTTTTCAGATCGTGGGGGTCTTTTTTAGCCCCCCACCAGGGGGAAGGTGGCTCGTACCCAGCCCCCTCCAACAGCAATCGCAACCACCGGATGTGACGTCACCCCTCATAGCATATAACACGGGAAAATTAAATTATTCAATATCCACATTTTTGCAAAAAGAGGCTCAGAATCGAAAATAAAATGTTTATTCATTCCATTTGGGATAAATTTGATTATCGTGTATTCTTACAAATTCGTAAGCGGGAAGTGCCATTAGCAGCAGTTCAACACACGGCCCAATGGTGAAGGAATTCCTCCACGCCCGGGTGACGTCACTCGGGCGTGAAGGAATCCCTCTTGAACGTACCTTTAAGTAAAGGTATCTTGGCTCGTACCCACCACCGGGGCAAGGGTTAACCGACAAAGCCATGATGACCAGCGGGACCATTTGGGCAGCCTGGGCCCAGTGCGATTCGCAGGCTATCAGGGCCCTACCTATAGCTAAAAGGGCTCTGTCAGGAACCTGTTTTTCCCACAGCGCCCGCTTGAATACGAGACTACGAGTATGAGGCATGAATTTTTATGGACTTTCTACTAGCCTTCGCGTTTTTTTGCTATCCCGCGTAGGAGCCGAGTTCAGGGGGGTTTGAACACCCCCCCACCATGGAGAAGATGGCTCAGAGGCCCACCGGGGTGGGTGTTAATTTAGTAGCCAAAGTTGAGCGTCCCACAATGTACAGGGATGGCTGCACCGCTCCGGGTATCCTGCCACCAGTTAGTTCCCAGCCGACGTAGGCAGGGCAACCAAACTTCCACTGGTGTACTGCCACCGCACGGCTTTCTGAGCAGCGGGCCGGAGCCTAAAGCTTTGACAACTGCGCTTCTGGGGCGGGAGAGGCTACACTCATTGTCACTGGCGAATCCAGGGGAGGGTGGCAAAGGGGCCATGGCCCCCACCAAAGCCTAAAATAATATCTTTTGGCCCCCAAAGCATAGGCAGATCCAATGGGGGGAGGGCAAGGTGGGGGGCACGTGCCCCCGATCGACCCTCGGCGCTCCCTGAAATGGTCACGGCGCCCCCTGAAATGTCGATGACGCCCCCTGAAATGTCACTTCCTACCCCCTAAGATGCAAAAATCAGCGCCCACCGATAGGATTTGGCGCCCACCTGATAGGTTTTGCCGGTCAAAAGTGACGCCCCCTGGTCCGGATGGCGCTTCCCCCGGAAGGTGCCCCTCCCCGATCGGCAATCCTGGATCCGCTTATGCCCCAAAGGACTAAGTTTTGGCCGTTTAAGTACTATGTTTTTGCGATTCTTCTCGATTTAGCCCCCAAACGTTGGTTTGGCCCCTTCCGAAAGTTGTTTTGGATCCGCAAATGCTCAATGTGTAACCTCACCAATGATCTGAAATGGACCAGGACATGAACACTAAACATGATGGGTGTATACATTTTCCATTGTTTACAAGCCTTGCAGTCATAACACCCGCCCCGGTGGGCCTCTGAGCCACCTTCGCTATGGTGGGGGGAGGGGTGTTCAAACACCCCCTCAAACTCGGCTCCTATACGGGATAGTGAAAGAACGCGAAGCTGGTGGATAGCTCATACAATAGGGTCGTTCAAAAAAACATTTGTTCTACTTTTCAGACTCGAACCCACTTTTTCTCATTAGTTATTCAATTCCGATTTTAATGAGCCATATTCCAAGCATCTACGACAGCGGGAAAGATCGCCTCAAAACGGTTAAAGATTTCATGGTTCAGGCGCGATTGGCCGCCCGGCGTTGCAGTCTCCCCTTGTTAAATTGGCATGAAAGGGGTGCATAACCTACCAATAAAGACAGCGTGGCATGTGCGTGCGTATAAGAGCGGTAGATGGGATTTAACATGGAGACATTTACTTGTCAGATGTATTTGCAGCGCAATACAAATATATGTTATTCCACAAAAGACATGAAATTAAATGGTTCAGCACCCTAATACTCTAAATCCCGACAGAACAGAAATGCCTTCCGGAGGCGAACCTTTCTCTGACAACATTCGTTGGACAACGTCATTGGGGCAGGTGCTTCTCCCTATTCTCCTGAGAACTATTTAAGAACTCTGATACTTCTAGAAGAAGACCCTGCTGCATATTTTTACCCTTTGGATGGCTCACGAAATCTTCCACCAGCTTCACACGACGTTCTGTGGGATCGTTCAACACATTAAGTTATGGAATGCCTTGAAACAGGAGAAACTATACCAGTCACCAGCTTCTTAACGGAGCCATTTCTGGTCAGAATATTTCAGATTCAGGCTATCGTATACCAGCCAGCTGTCAGGAGTAACAGGCTGGCTGAGGCTTAGTACCGAGCATTCATCGAGCTCTTCATAGCCTCTATCGGAAACTCAAGCTTGCCCTCGTCAAATGTGAATTATTTGCTGTTTTGGGCAATTGTTGTGCGACTGGCTCTTTAAACCAAGGTGGTGGTTCTCACCAGCGGGACAGAATATAACTTTCTGTGCACAGATACCACAGCTGATGGCAAATTGATTTCAGCACATTCAGGGCGATTTCTATATTAATTTAATGATAGCACTGCACCGCATTTTATGGATAGCTTTGAGGCTCATCGAAGGCTCTAAAGCTGACTATTCGTGACGGAGGAACCCAAATACATGGTTTAAAACCACTCATAAGGAAAGCCGCTAACCCTTTCGGGGTCTGAGTGGCTCAGTCGGCTAGCGCTTGCGCTCGGCTCAGCCAATGGCATTCTGTATATGCTGGGTGTCGTGGGTTCGAGCCCACCCAGAGGCAGAATCTGGCGCCCTGGTCTAGCCCAAGCTTATTCTTTCCCTCTCGCCTCTGATGCCATATGAGCTTATGACCTGAACAGTTGATGCGTTGTTAACACGCGCATTGACGGGAGGGCGGGTACCCGCCCCCATCAGGTTTTTCGGAAAAAATGAGAAAAACGGCGGCGCGTAGCGCCGCCGTACTTGGCATAACTTTTTCCTCATTGTTTTTGCAACTTTTGTGAAAATTGTAAGGTTAGGTCATCTCAGGTCAGGTCACCAGTACAGGTCAAGTGACCTGACCTCAAAACAAGTTTAAGATAGCATAAGTCGGAGCAGGGTGAACTTATCCGGTTGAAACTCATATCACATAATGGGCCTACCGAGTTCTCTAAAATGTGTTCCGGTACTTTTGATATCGATGACCTAAGGTCACGTACGAGGCATGACCTCTCGATTGGAAATACATGGGAAAAATAATTTTTACTGAAAAACTCAGTAACGGATGGTGATAGAGCGTTCATTTTAGCGGAATTAGACTTGCCTTGGCTTTGCAGTTCTAATGATACGCATTTTATATAATTTGACCCTGACCTGACCTCAGGTCAGGTCAAATCCTTGATTTGACCTATCAATGTCAAATTATATATCATTCGATTCGGCTTGCTGCGAGAATTCATATGGTTTAAGTCGTTTTTCTCTATCTTTACTTGTTCAGATGTAATGGCCGAAAAACTTAATTTACATGTTATCCCTATGAAGGCATGTTTAGACCTCTCGTGACCTCAAATGTGACCTGACAAAAAATGGTTGAAATATTTTCCTTGGAGAAGTGAATGAATGGGCTACCCAACGCCGTTTACCGTTTTTCGCTACCTACCGTGGTTCTTGAGATCTTAGGGAGGGGTGGGTACCCGCCCCCTCGCCAAAGCAAAGGTGGCTCAGACCCCCGTCAATGCGCGTGTTAAACACCGAAACATGTAATATTCAGTCTTTAAGTGTCTTCTGGAATGATGAACGGAATCTGACTTAGTAGTAACACGCACTTCATGCCATAAATGTCCTATATTCGATGAATATGGCTTGCTGGTGGGCTTCGGGTCTTTTAAACAGATTTTTGTTGGAAACAACCTCTCCTGAAAGACACACGTAAGCCAGCTTGCGCAATTCGTGACTATCTTCTCAAGGAAAAACAGAGCTGGCATGTCTTCCAGAACCAAAGCACTGGCCGGGCCTGATGATCCAGGAACGTTCCCTGATAGGTTTTCCAATAAAAATACTCCCGTGTTGTATAGAGGCGCTGAAGTCAATGTGCAAACCCAGCTGTTATTTGTGACCAGAAAGTTATAATCTGCCTCGCAAATAAGAATCACAATGCTGGTGGTAAAAAGGCAGTGACACAGTACCTGGCCTAAACTGCAAAACCAAAACCATCCACCTTTCAGTTGAAGAGGTCGGCTTGGTACGAAGCCTCTGCCAATTTGTCATTCCTGAAAGCTGGCTGGTATTTGAGTGCCTGAATTTGAAAGATTCTGACATGAAATTGCTTCGTTGAGAAGCTGGAAACTGGTATAGCTTCCCCTGTTTCAAGGCATTCCAGAACTTACTGTCGTGAACGGTCCCACAGAACCTGGTGTAAAGCTGGTGGAAGATTTTGAGCCATCCAAAGGGAAAATATGCAGCAGGGTCTTCTTCTAACAGTATCAGAGCTCTTAAATAGTTCTCAGGAGAATAGGGAGAAGCACCTGCCCCAATGGCGTTCTCCAACGAATGTTGTCAGGGTCGTCAACGAATGTTGTCAAGGTTCGTCTCCGGAAGACATTCCCGTTCGGTCGGGTTTTAGAGTACTAGGGTGCTGAACCATTTAATTTCAGATCTTTTGTGGAATAACGTGTATTTGTATTGCGCTGCAAATACATCTGACAAGTAAATGCCTCCATGTTAAATCCCATCTACCGCTCCTATACGCACGCACATGCCACGCTGTCTTTACTGGTAAGTTATGCACCCTTTTCATGCCAATTAAACAGGGGAGACTGCAACGCCGGGCGGCCAATCGCGCCTTAAACATTAAATATTTAACCGTTTTGAGGCGATCTTTCCCGTTGTCGTAGACGCCTGGAATGTGGCTCATTGAAATCAGAATTGAATATATAATGGGAAAAAGTGGGTTCGAGTCTGAACAGCAAAAACATGTTTTTTTGAACGACCCTAGTACAACAGTCAGCAGGCTGTAACCTATGACGTGAGTTTACTACGGCCAGAAAAGCAACGTATTCTATGGGAATTTTAGCCTTAGCATCCAGCTACTACGGTCGCCAGCGGCATTCACCGCCGCCTCGGATTGCCCCAGATGGTACGCGCTAACTTTCGCCAACGCGGAGCTCCGCGCAATCGCTCTCTCCCGAACATCCCTCCAAATCGTTTACGCGCAAAATTCCGCCCGAATCAGCGCAGGCGTAGGGAGAGCGCGGGCGGAAACTACGCGCAACTGGATCCCCCAGCCTAAGTTGCATAATCACTACAGATGGCAGACGACAGGCATCGAACGTAAGTTGTTGATTAGCCTATCCCCTCGAATCCTGGATGCATAATATAGCAAAAATATAGCAAAAACAGTGATTATATATATATATATATATATATATATATATATATATATATATATATATATATATATATATATATATATATATATTCGAACACAGCTCGTCCCCAGAATTGTCACGAAATGTATTGATTGGGGAGGTGTGATGTGGGGAGGTGAGGTGGAGGTGAGGTATTGATCATGGCGTGAGACCTCGAGACATTGAATTTCAGAATTCACTGAATTTTAGAATAATCGCTGTGTGTTTGCTTCCTTATGCATCCCGGATTTGGGGAAATAGGCAAATGAACAATTTCTACGCACAGCAATGCTCCTCAGTGTGCACTCAGATATCTATCTACCTTTAAAATAAGTTTCTCCCGAAGAGAAATACATACTTAAGGCCTTTTTCGCTTTCCGAGCACGATATCCGTTCTAAAAATATGTGGTAAATTAGGTACAAACATGGCTTGTCATGGCGCAGTTGATATATTTTAGACGTAGTCTGGTTTAAAGGGACTTTTTTTAGATTATTTAACGTAAAATCTGCGCTCGACGTTTTTTGCTTATATACTTTTTTGGGACCTTATTGCCGCTATAGCACGGGCCCTTTTCGGCGCCGCCGCTCCCTGAGTGAAATCCTGGTTACGCCCGTGGAGGCTCAAATAAGCCCTTCAATATATGGTATCTATTCAATAATCCCTATTCAATATCCCTCCCTATTCAATAATGGTGTCAACAATCCTATCCCTATTCAATAATGGTGTCAAAATTTGGTTTCTTACCTACTAGTTCTACGCAATGGAGGCACTAATTTTTCCCTCGTTAGACTTCACATGCTATGAGTCACTTCCTTCGGGGATAACTTCCTTTATAACGCGGGTATATCCTTTATCTCGGGGTAAAACGCCGTCTGTGTTGGGGAAAACAGTTCTCAGGCCTCTGTTCAGTGAAGGAAAATCCGAAAGGCTAAGAGCTGGTGTGAAGACCTGGAGATAAAAGTAAATCCCAGCCTTTGCACAAAAATCGCCCGCGTTCAAGCATTTTATTTCAATGTCGTAATAGTTAACGGTGTAGCGCTGGTGCACTGTTTCAGACAAGGCCCTTTGTTAAGCCGTCTTTTTTTGTTGCTCTCTCCTGAACACAAATTAGGTGGTCCATTCCGCCAGGGAAGCTGTCAACATTTTCCACCGTGTAGAATCAACAGCTGGAAGCCTTATGCCGTCCCTGCTCTCGCCAGACAAAATTTCTGCAAATTTGCTAGAACAACCTGAGGTGCGTCGCCGGGAGAGCGTGTTGTTTGTGTTGGTATTATAGTCGACTGACGGAGGAGCCGACTCTGAAATATGAATTCATTTCCTTTTTGCCTGAGCTGCCTCGCAATTTATTCTGAGAAACTGTCTTCCGACTAATCATAAGTGACAGCGCTGGACGAAAAAGACGGAACTACATCAAAACAAAGGATTTATCAGTCCGAGAACAAACCGTGAAACGACAGAAACGCTTTATTACAACTTTCTTTATTAAGTTATTCCTGACCCGAATAGCACACTGGCCCTATGCAGTGTTGTGCTCAAAGTCTGATTTAGGTATATACATATATGGTTCAGATTTGGGGTTTTGAATTGAGAACCAAGCACTTGAAGGAAAATTAACATATTCGCCAGTAGATGACTGGTTGCCCAGCACAAACATTGTTTTATTATAAGATGCCCAACATTTTTTTTAAAGAAGCTTAGCCATTGAATATTCCAGAACACAGTGCCGGGTTTAAACCGAGCTCGAGTGACAATTTGAATCATTTTTGAGCAGGATGCGACCGCTGAACTAGCAGTAAAAATAAACGGGTGTAACACAAAACACCAAGAAGACAAATGCTGTCCCAATTATATCAGACGGTTGACCACTAAATTGACAGCTGAATATAGAAAAATCCGTTCCTTAAGAAATCTGGCGGCAAAAATGGCAAAACTAGCCGCTAAGGACCAAACGCCTTGTATAATTCCAGGTTTATCTCCCAGAAAGCAGAACAATGGATAACCAATACCCATCATTCAATCTTGTTGGACTGATCCCTTTCGTTTGGATCTCTCTCAGGTAATGATTTGATAGGGGTCAGTCGATGACGCAACGCGCTCAAACAGATTCTACAATGTTCTTACATGAACAAAAACACCCTAGGCAATGCGTATGTAAAGGAAAAATTACGTTAAAATTATCATACCATTTTAACAATCTGCTCATTAATTAGCCTTCCGTTTTGCTATCACAGCTTCAATGGGGCTCAAATATGTATGTAAAATGAAAAAAATGACACACATGTAACTATCTCATCCAATCAAACCACATTTCGAATGCAGACTGAATATCATGCTCACATAATGTAAACTTAATGTTACATCGAATCACCTCACACTTGGAATGTAGGTCTTGATTCGAAGTGCAATGTGATTGGATGATATTATTAGCTGTGTTTCATGTGTTTTTGTTTTAATTTCATTTAAAATATCTGGGCCACTGTTGAAGCTGTAATAGTGAAACATGGGGGTGATTAATGAGCAAATGGCTATAACAATATAATCATTTTAACGAAATTTGGCCTTCACTTACGCATTGTACAATCAGTTTCAACGTAAACCCATGCGCCTCTATTGATTATTTAGGCTTAGTGGCGCGCTCACCTTCGTGGCCATATAGCGCCCCATGCACCCCTAAACTCCGATGACAGAGTATGCCAAAACCGTGGCTGATATTTCCCGGTCAAAATTCTGTGCCCTCTTTATAACTTAGTTTGGTCTCCACGGGCCGAGTATCCTTGGTCAAGTCTTAAGACAGCATCGTTTGATTTCTTAAGTTGGTATCCTCGTTTTTCTGATCATATACCATGGTATAGCCGGTTCCATACTGATTGGCAGGTATTAAGCCGCGGTCGCTTTTCGAAATACCTAGCTCTCCAAGTGATGTTTCCTGCCGACACCATTGTTGCCTCACCTGCTGCGTTTTAACTGGATGTATGAACTGACGTGCAAAGATACTTCATCGGGTCCAAAATTCGGAGATAATTGAGAAAAGACACAGCAAATAGTCGGGATTGGCAAAAACAGTTTTTTTGTACATAATTTTCTAGATTGACGTCTCATCCAGTTCGCAGGGGCCTACATTTAAAGAGCTCGTCAAAATATATTACCAGAGATGCAACCTTTTTTGAAAAAGTAATCGTTTTTAAGATATTTCTTAAACCAACTGACGCTAATACCTACCAATCAGTGTGGAGATGGATTTACCTACATAAGCGTAATCTGTCTGATCCGGGGTAGGGTGAATGGGGGGTGCCGATATTTGCATCTGGGGGGGGGGGGTAGGAGGGGAATTTTAGGGAGCGCCATCGATCTTTAAGGGGGTGGCCCTGATCATTTCAGAGGGCGACAAGCGTCGATAGGAGGAGTGGTCCCCTTTAGCCCCCTATAATAATAATAATAATATTTGGGGCTTATCGACGCATCAACTGCCAGGGTCATATGGCGTCGCAAACTCTTTCCTTGTTGGAAGGATTTATCGGGAGCCAGCTTGCTCCTTGCTCAGGGAAGCCGCCGGGCCCTGAACCCGGGTCGGCTGGATGGAAGCCAGCTACGCTGACCACTCCACTATCGCGGCCCCCTTTAGCCCCCCTGCATCCGCCTTTGGTTATCTACCGACATCAATAAGGAGGTTAATTCAATACTCGATCCTTGGTACCCATAACATCGTCCTCCGGGCCTGCAATCTCAGTTTGGGGAGTCCGTCAATGAGCCGCCGATCATCCCTGTCAGTAGGTCATCAATCACGGTCCCACTCCTGGCTGGACCGGCGGCGGGGCTGCTGCGGCCGAATTATACTCTGCTCTGGTTAGATAGCCTTTCATCAGGTTGCCACAAATCGTCGAAAACCGGAGCGAGCTCGATGAGCCGTCAAATTCAAACAAACACTTCCGATTGGACTTTGTGTCCAGCTGCCACTCCGCAGTGCTATTTTAGAGTCGCGGCACGAATGCAAGCGGCAGTAAAGCTGCTGGAATCCCGCCAGCTCATCGAATTGCCAACACAACGTGTCGACTGTGGCCATGTTTGCGCCCGGGGGAGTACGCATCCCGCGAATGTTTGAAGGAGGGAGGCGGGCTCCCTCCCCACCTGACGACAGAGGCAGATCTACGTCAGGGGAAACGGGAAGCTGCTTCTTCAATTGGCTCGTTTCATTACAAACTGTTCATTGAGAGTTTGGCCGTTCTCTCCTCAGGCGATCATTTTGGAATCCACTTCTGCCTGAAGATGAACGAAGGACATATGAGGAGAGAGTGTAGTCCAAGCTAGGGAATAAGGCAACGATAGATTTAATACAAAATAAGGTTTGTTTATCTCATTTACTGCTTCGGATAGCCGTGAATTATGTAAGGTCCAAAAACAACAAAAAATCTTTACGTTCATCAAGCTGTGAAATTTATCTTCCTGGATCCATCCTTGAATTTTGAAGTGGAACCGAAGTATACACGTATAAATATACCATTCTCAGGTTATATACGAGGTTTGGTACATATCGGCTGATAAATGGAGACTTGGTGGGCATCTACAACTATTCCAAACATTTGTATTTTGAACCCCAGTGGCCCCTCGTCTTCGAATTTGTTTCTTAACGCATGAAATTAAGATTTATGTTCCGAAAAATCAAATGGTTTGTGTTTTATCAAAATCGGATCTCATCTACTAATTGATTTTTTACAGAGGTAGCATAAGAAGATTAAAGTTGAGCCTTATATGTGATTCCCACTCCACAGCAGACAACACCCGGAGGTGCTCTTTTGGACGATCAGCCTCTGCCCACACGAATCAACATGGGTAGCTTCCGGCGCGTCAACCTGACCACATCACCCAGGCAGGTCAGACGGGTATATGGGTTCACCGTCGCTCACGTTCCTACAGCGGCCTGTTAAACAATCGGGCTGTCCATATGCGGTATATTCATGGAGCCCAGGGGCTGTGGGCGCAGGTACTTAACTACGGGTACAACCAAGTTTCCTACTAAATTAGCCCTCCCATTTGACGTCACCGCATTTCCTACTAAGTTATAGGAGATTCTACTAAGTTTTTGGAAGGATCAGATGAAACATACCAAGTTTGGGCGTATTTGGCACCAATCTAGTATAAATCGAAATCAACTTGTTTCACCCATTTGACAGTAACCTTGATCTCAACGGCGAGCAGCGTACTTTACGTAAATCTAATGAAAAATTATAACACTTCAAAGAATTTGTTGAAAGGGCATGCATTTATTTGATCAACTCAGGCCTACATAATAGCCGAGAGAAATAAATTTACCTTCGCTCAAGAGATCACGGGTGTTTATTGTCTTCTGCTGCAGGTACCACCAACAGCCAATCAAAGGTCAGAAATAAACAGCCAATCAAAACCGAGATTAGTCTTACTGCAAACAGCTGTTAGTGCTGAACATGTCCTTATTTTGACACGCTCTGGAAAATTTGTAAAAATAATATTCTTCACGGAGTTTTTGCAAAACGTCTGATGGTTTCACGAATAAAAATCTTTTAGCTTTCTGTTCAACCATATAGTTTTGTTGATACAGTTCTAAAACAGGTTATTTAGAGCTTCGAAAAGTGCATTTCTCCAATGCCCTGCATAGTAACTGTAGTGCCTCTCCAGCCATGATGACGTAATGCTGCCAAACAACTTGAACAGGGTCTGCTGCGACGCACCGACCGCTCTGGTCATATGGCGTCGCCAGCTCTCACCCTGTTGGAAAAATATGTTGCAGATCACGACGTCCTTATTCAGCACTCCCATCCGGGATTTGAACGCGGCTCGGCGGCGTGGAAGCTCAGCGCACTACCACTGCGCCACTGCATCCTCAAAGTAAATTCATGAAATCCTGTTCTTCCTCTTTCTACAAAACCCTTGTTTTTGACATTTAGAGCTTGGTTCTCGCAGTTTGTATGTGATTGAAGTCTGTGTGAAAGAGTGCTGTTCATAATACTGTTGTGAATACTCAGACCACGTCGGTTTAGGCGACCACACTCAATTATGGGCGTGTCACTCGGGGGAAGGATCGAGTGAGCTGATGTCTCACAAGCGTTTGATGAATTTGGTCAAGTACAGCGCGCTGGGCATAGAAACCGGCTACAAATACAGATTTATTAAACCTCGTGTTATAACAGTCCACTACCTTAGTTTCTAAACATACAAAGTGCCAACACTGTCAACAAGTTTAACGTGACAATTTTTGAAACATATACATTCGGTTTGTCCCACCTAGTTCCAGCACTCGCATCGACACGCCCGCACACATACATACATACGAACGTGCGGCCTCCATAGACTAGCTTGTGTTTTAAGTAATCATTCAACAGTGATCTTCCACCGACGAGAAATCACAGGTCGCTCGCAGCACTTTTCTCCGCGTGAGAAAATCGCCACCTCCAGCATAAACGGCACACGCCCATCAGTCTGCTCAATACAAAACGGTTTTAGGTCGCACACACGGCGAGCAGATCAGCTCAATACAAGTTGCGGCGACTCGAAAAGACACTTCAATGCGCCTCACTCAGATCAAACACATTGGCAGTCAACAAACAAGGGCGCCACCGGCTGTCAAGCACCCCTGACCTCGTGAAGTCCGCGCCAATCATCCGCCAAGCTCAAACCCTACACGCCAACAGGTCCCTTGTGCATCCTCACCCTGCGCTCTCACCGACAATATCACGTGGGGCTGTCAGGCGCGTTCACGCGCGCGCCACACTCAACCCTGCCTGGCGATATGGAAGCAATTTTTGGACAGTTGGCCGCCGTGACACCGGTCCTCCGGCGGATTTCAAGACATCCGGTCCTAAGCCGCTACACAGGAGCACGCTGCTTGACACCGCGAAAGCCTCCTGGTGTGTCCGGAGCGAGCGCAGACCCGTGTGTTTTGCGCTACCACGGTGATCGGCGAAGCACAGAAGGACACCGGTCTTGAAGATTCTTCTCGGCACTCGGCTCGCCCCAGACACACAGTCGCTATTCGCATGCACACGAGCGCCGTGCTAGTGCAGGTGCGCGCGAGCTGAACCACCAGGCAGGCGCCGACCCGCCGTGTGTGGTGCGTCGGCATGCCGTCAGCGGCACCACAGCGGCGCGTTGAAAGACTATCTCTCGGTCAGTGATGGTTAGACGGAGGATACTTTGGGAGGTCTAGCTGGAGGGCCGCCGGGGGCACTCGGGGCGGCCGCCTGGTCAGTCCGCTTCTGGGCGAGAGCTCGCTGACTTTCCTGTTTGTAGTCGATGGGCCCGTAGGATTTGTAGTCCAGGTCAGCGTACTCCATATCGGACCACGGGCCAAGCGGCTGAATAACATGAAGTCGTCAGACAACTCCTCCTCCGAGAGAAGCTGGAGAGGCAACATAGCACACAATGAAACGCTAGATCAGCGAGACGGTGGGGCGATTGAATTAGAGCACTACGTATATGTCTAACTCGGGTGATCCAAATTTTGAGTTTGGAAAGTTTCTTAACCGATGAAGCAGTTGAAGGGATATATGACATTAGAGGCCTGGAGGCGGTTTACCTGGTGACTGAAAAAAGCAGCTGGTCGCAGCCTCTCCTTCAAATGTTTCTATCGAATCTCAGTACCCTGTATATAAGTTTGGGTCTTCTACAGACTGAGGCGCCCAAATACACCGAAGTCACTTTGGTAATGGAAAGACGGTAGGAGGATCTAGAGCTAGCTAATGTCAGTGCCAGTGGGCCCATGCGGGTCACCAGCACGAGATGAAGAGAAAGTGAGCCTTTCGTTTTGGAATTAAGTTGACTTGTTCCTGTCGTGCGCCACTTGAGAACGCCAGAGTTTTATACAGACAAAACCCCCGGTATAGGGATGCCGAGGCTGGCCAGCAAGGTCTTTGTTATAATTTGGTCCCCAGACAGTAGATGAGCTCCCAGTAAATTACTCAAAGCCCCATATCCAGCCAGCAAACGGATTTCAAAAGCCAAGTGGGCTCCTGCCTCAGCCATACATCCAGCTCCAGATTAGACACTTGGCCGCAGCTGGAAATATAACAACTGAGTTAGTGAAGGCCTTACCATTCAGTGGACTCCCGACCTCTGAACAGACCTTTGCCCTAGCCAGTGGTTTGTTACATGACTCCCCCCACGGAGGTGGGACGCCTTGACTGGAGCAAATAACACTGTGTAGCGAAGAGGACCCGCCTCTCGTCCATCCTCACTGCGGCCCCTCCCTGACCTCGGTCAAATTTCCGCTCCGTGTTATAAGCCGTTATTCCTGGGTTAGAATTTAAGTGGGACGCTGGGACGATAATCTGGTAAGCACTAGGCATGTTGTATTGCACCCACTCTATGGTTCTCCGACGTCTGAGCACCAACTCCCTTGCAATAAACTGAAAAGCCGTATGGCGAGGAAAGATGCTTTTGGAAATGCTCACACTGAATACAAAATAGTCACCCCGAGTTAAGACGTTCAACGTAGTGCTCTAAGAGAGAACCTTCTTCAGACAAGCCACTGCAAACAATGTTCGAGCAGGCACTGCAAACTAAGCTTTGCGCCGACAACGGGTCTTAGAGAACCTCGCACTGTTCGGATGCGAACAAGGTGTTAGTTTTCACAAGAATGCGCGACACGAACAGAGCTATGAACATGTGACCGGGCCTGTTACCACAAAACATTATACGTCAACTAGAACCTCATACAGACCAAATGCTAGGTGGAGCAGTGCTGGCTTACAGTGCACCCCTATACGTAGACAATATGCTGAAGAAAAACACTCACCTTGTTGTTGTTTCCTGATTGGGTTAAGCGTGCGATGAGGACGACACTGAAGCTTGCACAAGTACGAGCATGTCACACAAAAGGAGCCGGCAGTCGGCTGGTGACGTGTGTGACTGACGGAAGCTGGACGACGGCGTCAGTGTCGCGCTGAGAGCTGAGTGGCAACTGGATGAGAATGATTTCTACACTGAACATGATGAAGCTGTCGGTGATCGGCCCTTGTCTTGTGTTCACCACGAGTCCGTAGTGCACCGTAGTTCACCTGAGTCCGATACACTTCTCGGGCCCGAATCGTGAATACCAGGCCGCTGTCGTGCCCAGCGACCTCACACGTCGATCTCGTGGTT
Source organism: Lepas anatifera (assembly GCA_034440635.1). Classification (NCBI taxonomy): domain Eukaryota; kingdom Metazoa; phylum Arthropoda; class Thecostraca; family Lepadidae; genus Lepas; species Lepas anatifera. Next base: position 126,653 of record JAOTON010001171.1, read on the forward strand.
CGCTCCTGAGAACTGAAGCACTGCGTACTCAGTCGGCACATAGTCCTTCTGCACCCGACTGGGCATCCTGCACACGTCGCCGTACTCCAGGTCAGCGTACACCGTGCCGTTCTTCACGTTATACGTCATCGGGCCGTGTGGACTGCAGCTCGCTGGGGTTGTAACTCCATGAGCCGGCCCAGGGTGACCCGGGATCGCGTGACCGGGCGCCGCCGGGCCGGGTAGTGATCCGGGGCGGGTGCCATGGGGTCGGGACCTGATGGCGGGGTTGTCGGAGGGGTAGCTGGTGCGCTGGTGGGGTGCGCCCCTCACGTCGGCTGGAGGCGGCTCGTGTTGCAGAGGCGCCAGCCGCGGCTGCGACAGCTGGTTGCAGCTGTAGAAGCCGCGGTTGGCCATGTGGTGGGGCGCTACAGGCGGGTTCTGGAATCGACAAGCGAGAGGGTGGAGCGGTTAGTGGGTACAGGCACACACGGCATCTGGCGAGTTAGTGGTTTCACGCGCTGTGTAAAAAAGCCAAGTTAATATGGGCGGGTTTGCTAGCGGCAAAGAAAATACAAATAAAAAATGCAATTTAATTACTCGTTTTGCTAATCTTAACCGTTTATATAGGTTATTCGGATATTTTTTCGTAGCCCCTTACAAGTAATTTTGAAGAATTCAACCAATAACTTCAGACTAAATAAGAGAAATAAACATGAAATGAAATGAATACCCTTGGTTTTACTGTCACGGTGTTTGCATTATTGCTGCGGGTCGATTGATACACAAGGACCACGGCACGTCACTTCGGGGCGACTGGTGACCTGAGATCAGACCAACTTATCACTTTTGTCTAGAATGGTACAACTATACATAATCAGATTTGTATTGACGAGAGGATTACAATGGAGCCTTGAAAATTTCGTATCTTGTTTTGTTCGGCAGTTTTTTGTGGCGAAATGTTGTCACGCCGCAATGTGATCACGTAGCGGCCTCGGCCTCTCGTTTGACCTCAATGTAGACTTAATCTTCATAGAGTAGGGGCTACCGAGTATCTTTTCAACTGCTTCAAAATGACCCTACAAACACCGTTTTATTTTGCCTCTTAGGCGGTGTTAATAGTAAAGTTTGTGATGTTCAGTGATCTGCAGTCATGAGCGCCGAAAGCGGGGAAGGGACAAGTGTTCTCTCAACTCACAAATCGGGACATACCCCTACAAAAATAGGAACTCGATGTGAGTTTTAGCACTTTCACCATACCTGAGTGGAATTTCGTAAACGTGTTGGTGAAGTGCATAGTTCACAGCGTTTTCAGCGGCAGGCAATATGTTAAAAATTCACCCCCCCTCCCCACCACGCACACTCTTTCAAAGTTAAGAGGAGGGGGTAAAAGCGGTCACTGGTGGTGGGGTCAAATATGATTCGGCCTATCACTTGATTTGTTAACGCAAAAGGTTCGTAATCGGCTCAAAATTTGGGGGGGCACTGCCCCCATTCCAAAAGTTGGGAAGGGGAATCCACCCCTACCCCCCGTTCCTGCGCCTGCACCAGCCCCTCCCGGGTCATCGCCAGTCTGGGGTCCGTCCCCCCAGAAAAAATACCTCGGCGACACCCCTGCCTGCAGTATCCTAGTCTTTAGCTGAACCGTAATTTGATGGCACAGAAATGAAAGAGCGCTTTCATTATGTAAACACTATTCATAGCTATTTTATTGCCTGGAGAAAATGAGGATTTTTATGGGCTTTCATAATCTGGGTATTCTTGCAGTGGGTGCATTCTTTTAGTGGGTATCTTAAAACACCTCAGGAAGTAAATGATCTGGGATTTCGCACAATTATGGCAGAGGTATCAGTGTCTGAAGAGAGGCAGCCAAACAGTCGAACGGTGGACCTTAGCTGACACTGGAGGAATTACTTGCTGCGGAAAGACGGTCGTGCATCAAGCTGGCACCGGGCAAGCAGGTCAGCCTCACGGTGAAAAGTCAACTTTATTGTGCATGTATTGCACAGTAAAGTTACAGGCTTCGCCCATATCGGGCGCCTTCGTCAGATGTAAAAAAGTCTGCCAACTTACCAAGAATGTTGGCGAGAAAAGTAGACCAAGTCGGTGACAAAATAGGACTCACCTCAGCGTGAGAATCTGACGCTCAGTCTTCCGATACGCTATTTAAGATTTAAATTGACTCAGAGGGTCTGGAGAACAATCCCCTCTTGGTGCTAAAGCTCAATTTTCTTGCCTACGCAAGTTTGGTTTGAAATTTAGTTGGTGCCACGCAGACAGTTTTTCCACTTCTAGCCTTTGACGCCAAACATGTTCAGGGAAATCCACTCATGCGGACCTAGAAGGGTGACAACCTCTCTCCTGGATCCATTCTGTTGAAGAGGTAGAAACAGGTGGGCCCGCAGCTGTCTGAAGGGCAGCTGGCGGATGACCCGCTGACTTGTAAGAAAGTTACTGATAAGAGACTATCATGGATGAGATAGAACCCCGTATGACTTATGGAAAGTTTAAATGCTTGAATATATATTCATCGGAATTTGATTGGTTTGGATTCAAGTGACAATAATTGTGAGACCGAACTTCTTTATAGGTACCTATGCAGCCGGCATGGTGGTCACGAGACAATAAAAGCGCATGCAACGAGTGGCAAATAATAGGGGAGAATAATTTTCTCTGCACCTCCTCGAAAAGTTTCTGGCAGACCCTCGGAAGTAACGATGGGCAAGCTGGCAATATCGTTTAAATCTGTTCCTCGCAAAGCAAAACACAGTTGGCCTCGGCTTAAAAGTTTGAAAAGCATAACAATTATTGCTTGTTTGATTTGTACGGCAATAAGGCCTCCATCTATCCGAGAAATTTGCTCCTCAGTCTCGGCTTACAACTGTTAATTTCAGCAACCGATAGACTATTCACTTTCCGAACCAAAAGAAAAGTTTGCAACAATGTTCGCGAGAACACGTCTGAAGTTTTGATAACTCGTGCCGCTCAACAAGTTCCGATCTTCGATTAAGTCCATATCCATTCTAAGACGGCGAACTATCAGGTTGTATTTGCTCAAAGAAATTGGCACCTTTGAATGTTTCCGGTAAACCTACAGATAACTCTTTGCTATTATATTTCTATGACAAACTAGAAACTCAAGCGTTTTTTTTGTACCATGTTAGTAATCTTACTGATCACTGAACATAAGTTAGATTGGGCGATTGAACACTGGCCCATCATTACATCTAGGGAGCTGGATCGCCGCAGTTTAACACACCACTCAGTCAAAACTAGAACTCAGTTCTAAACCAGGAACTGTGCAAAGCATGCAAGGCTAAACATGCTGGCAATGGTGTAGGACGATGGAAGGACTCAACTCACGTGAGACGAATGTGACAGACGTTGGGACGTATAGCGTAGAATTGAGCTTAAGAAGAGACCAATAATTCGTTGGTTAGAAACAGACCAGAAATTTGACTGTTGTTGTAAACATTGGCCCTTTAATAGTGCAGGACCCATGAATATTTTTGGACCGATAGAATCATACCCTGGTTACGTCTGCTCATCCGCACCTTTTGTCTTTCCGTAAAAGAACCGTTAACTGACGAGGAACTACGCTGGCGGCTTCGGCGAAGGTATGGACTGTTCGGAGAGTGCTGGGTGCACCATAGCAAAACGTGTACAAACCTGTTCCCACATCTCTATGGCGTCGGCCGGCTGCGGCGGCCTGTGCGCCTGCTCGTGCGCCTGTCTCAGGCGCTCCGCCTGGCTCTGCGTCTGCCGGTGCCGGGCGCGGTGCCCTCGGTACGGCAGGCTGAGGTTGTGGTAGGGCGGCTTGGCGGCGGGCCCCCGCTGCGGCGGCGTGGGACGGTCGCAGCCGTCGTCGTTGTTGTTGTTGGCTTCGCTCTGTGTGGTTTTGTCGTGAGTGAGCGGTGTGTCCGGCAGGTCAGGCGACTGTGGAATCGGCAGTAGCTGATGTCCATGCTTCTCGGGCTCCCCTCGCTGTGAGCGTGTGGAGCCGTACTGGAAACTCCTCTGGGAGCGCATCGAGCCGTACTGCGGGTTGCCCTGTGAGAAGGTGCTGCCGTAGCCGGAGGATCCGTTCTGGCTGAGTTCGCTGGGGGGACGGCTCTGGTTTCCTTCGCCGGTGGCGCGTGCTTGTGAGACGTCACCCGACTGCGAAAACCAAACAAAACTGCATGCTCAACACACAGACAAGCACACATCGGCATGCCAACCAAAAGTCGGGAAACCCATCCAAGAAAAAGCCAAATTAGCAAAACAGCCACAAACGCAAAAATGAACTGTAAAACAGCAAACGACAATCACAGGGTGCATAAACCATGCATGAACAATGCACATCGAGCTTGGGTAGGGTACCTATGAGACGACCATGGTTACCTTGGCAACCGAAAAAAATAAACAAACACAACGCTAAGCAATTACACCAGTACCAAAGAGACGATTGATTTATATTCACAATAGGTGATCTGCTTAGGTCTAGTAGAACCGACCAACCGTAAATAATCAGTGTTGAGAGCTGTTAATGTACACCGGGCTATCGGGCGCGGCCGGATCGGGTGATCGTTAGCACCATGCGCTCGTGATTGGCGAGGTCAACTTCATACCAAAGCCGCCGGGGTGTTGGACGTGTTGGTCGCCGTCTCTCACCTTGGGCGGAGGCTGCTGCATACCGTGGAACGGCAGGTTCTCGTAGACGGCGCGCTCGTCCGGCGCGCCGGCGCCGTTGTTGGGAGAGGACTTGTCTTTGCTCGGATCACCCACTGTAAGACATGCACCGTTACACTCACTAGCTCCGAGCGGACGGGTGCGCGAGCGAGGAGAGCGAGGAGAGCGGGGCACCAGGCAGGAGAGCTGGATCAGAAACAGACGCAGACATGTCTAAAGTGCTGGTACTGAAAGCTTCCGTAAGACAATTGGGTGGAACAAGTACTAGCGGTGCAAGTGCTGGACAAAATAGGACTTTTCCATGGATACAAAGGCACGTCTGGGCGGTGCAAGTGTCAGTACTTGCTGGGACACCGACACGCTCGCTCTCTAAGCTAGACATCACTTGAGTGTGCACAGACAGGAAGAGCTAGAGCGACCAGATTCAACTACTACACAGGACCCGTACAGCTACACTAGGTAAACTCCGTAACCGCCTGTAAACAGACAGCAGAATGTGGCGAAGCGTTAGAGGTGGAAGTCGGGTGCTCGCGCACTTTGTGCTTGGAATAGCCCAAAAGTGGATGCCTTTATTGAAATCAAGTGAGGAGTGCATTCCCCTCCCGAGTCACACGTGGGACAAGGCATGGGGAGCTGCAAGATATGCTCCTCTATTTACCTCGGAGCACGTCCTGTGAATTAATGATCAATATCTCACGTCTCAAATGAATTTTGCAGAAGACGATGCAGCCAAGTTTCTGCGTCGCAATACACAAAAATCAAATTCTATTATGCATTAAATTTTCCAAGTCCCGTTTATACCCAGATATACTCTAAAGCTCAATATCTTAGTGGCAGCAGTAGCATCAGCAGAAGTACACAAATGTTTGTGATACCAGTCAAGATCGGCCGCTGTACAGTACATCGTTCGTCCATTGCCTTTAAACACGAAGCGAGCAACCAGAATACTCACAAACGGGACATTCTTACAGCGGCTCACAGCGCGAGAGGGGTTCTACCACGTTTGGTTTCAAGAACCACATCAAAGCATGCAAACAAGTGTAGCTAACCACTCACCGGCGTCTAAGTTGTCTTCTTTGGAATCCGAATCTGTCTCGACTCTCCTAAAAGTGACAACTAAAAGCAAGCAGGAGACACGGGAATTAGTCAAACCAAACAGGGGTGGCGTAACGGAAAAATAAAAATCCACGCATGCAAACATAAAAACGGTAAAAACTATGCAGGCAAATAAAAGGCGAAGCCTCTTCTTAAAAAACTTCAAAAACTAGGCAGCCAAATAAGAGTGAAACCTTCTATTTCTTCTTCCTGTTTTGGATCCAACATGGAATCAATCACGCATAGCTCCCTGAAGTTCTATAGCCCTTGATGCATAACCGAGAAATCAATTACATCAGAAATACCGGTACCATGTTTTTTTCGTAACACAAAATTAATCTTGGATATGTTTTGTCCTCGCAAAAGCCGACTGTATCAGGCGCTGACCACCACAGCAGTGAACTGGGCGCTGGATGGGAGGCACCTTTGTCCTGCTGCAGCGCCTGCTCCGCGCTCTCGGTGTCGGTGTCGCCGGCGGTGTCGCTCAGCTTGTTCAGCGACTGCACGCTGGTGACGTGCACGTGCACGCCGGGCCGGATGGGCCACTTGTGCAGCGGCTGTACGCCCTGGCTGCTCTGGTTACAGGGCGTACCGTCCGGGCTGGGACCGCCGGTGGGGGTTAGGGCACGGCACACGCAGGCGGGGGACTGCCGCCAAACTCAGAGCTGTATCTCACCCGGCCTGAGGTACGCTCCTGGTGTACACGGTGTACAACTAGCTTGACTTGCCGTTCTGGGGTACTGTGGATTCTGGGTGATGGGGCGAGGGCGGCAGCTGGCCCATAAACCCCGATTTTCTCTGATTTTCTTTAACACAATCGAATTTCTTTAAAACATTTTTGGCCCATTGCTCTCCCAAACAAGTGGTGTACAGCTAATAATGTCTGGGGTTTGACGACGCACCCACTGTTAAGGTTATACAGCGTCGCCAACTCTCACCCTGTTGGGCGCGATTTTGGGGATCAGCTCGACTTATTCAGAGGCTCCGCCGGGGACTTGAACCCGGGACCAGTGGCTTAGAAGGTTTTGACCCTATTCGCCAAGTCATCCATTCCCCAAGCGGTGTATATCCGCCAATGATCTCTAAAATTTTCATCATCATCGATTAATGGAACAAGTCTATAATAAAGTCCCCTGTTATACCGGTATGCTAGATTTATGAACAGGTTCAGGTCGGATCACTTCATGCAATAATATGACGAATGCACGGGCCAGCTAGCTAAGTTTTCGGTCGACTACTCATAGCCAGGTAAGATACAGCTTATTTGGCGGCACACATGCACACAAACATCAAACTAATACACTGAGTTGTATTTACCGCACCTTTGTCGTTCGTGTTAAAAGTATCTGCGTAGAGGGCAGATGAAATTGTTAATCTGACAAATCAACTGATGTATGAAACAACCAGCTTCAAAAAGCAAGATAAAACAAACCAAATAAACTGCAGCCAACAAATCGGCGAAAAACAACCGCATTCGAAGTGTTTACGTACCAGATCAGTATGTGCAGTTCTGTGATACTAAGGGCTGGTGTGAATACACTCCATAGCGTAAGGCAACATAAGAGAAGTCCAAGAAGGCGTGTTAGCGGTTAGTCGCATGAGAGCTCAGAGGATATAATTTGAAAGTTTCCCACTTCCACCACACTGCAAGGAAGACACACGCCCGACCCAGCGATCAGACAAGGTTCAAACTTTCCAACGTTGTTAGGAAGAAATGTGGGGGAGGGGAAACACATTGAATGCGTTATCCGGCATTTTTTAAAAACAAGTTTGGATCTTCAAGGATTCTTTAGAATGTTAAACACCAAATTGATATTGAAATTTCCGTTTTTCATGTTTGCTAGCTTTTCGCCTTCCATTAGCTTCCCCTTTGCTTCTAGATATGCGTTTTAGCTCAGAGACACATTGGCCGAGTATGAACACACGTTACAAACAAGCCCAATTTTGTTGCCTCTGACCTGACTTGCAAGCGGTATACAGCGGAGGCATGCTGCACTCTACAGCCCCGGGTTTGCCGCGGGTGTGACACGAGTGAAAGAACGGAAGAGAAGCAGCGACGATGCGGCACGTGCTGGTGGTGTCGAAAACGACGCTCTCCGGACCAGCCCTGCTGCCTCGCGCCGGCTCATTTTGCCTTATCTCCTTACTGGCTAGTTGACACTTGATGTAATGCAGACAAGAGGTGAATAGTTAAGATTTGTTCTATTGATAGCAGGAAAAACACCCGAAATAAAAATTAGAGAAAATACCGAAACGTCAGGTTGACTGCCGTTAGTGTCATAATATCGACGGCTATAAAAACCTGAGGAAAATAAGAGCCAAATATTTTCACCGATTGAACAAAAATCCGGCTATAACCATCGGGGAATTAAATGCGTATCATGGCAGTTTTTAACAGTAAGTATCATGGAAACGTCACCCAACTTCCCCAAGGGCCGACCAAATGATTTATGTAACAAAAATGACTGTTCAATTACGTTCAAGCGTTGTCTCCTCAAACACAGTTTCTAATAACGAGAACATATCACCGTCAGCTTGGCCCGAGGGGCGCAATGGCTGTACGTTCCCTCGCGGCTTCGATCCAGAGCCGTTCGTGTTTGACACCACCGGGGTAGTTGCGCACCATTACCTTGCTGCTTGACGAGGTTGGGGTTGGACGGGGGTCCAGGAAGCAGGGAGGGCCTGATCAGAGCCCTGCCCTGGCGGCGGTAGAAGCTACACAGGACAGGGGCAGCAGTCAGACCTAAGGCGCCACGTCGGCTCAGATGCCACTTTTGAAAACGTCCGGAACCCGCGCGCCAAAACGGCACACCTTTTCTTTGTGTTTTGTAGTTTGAATTTGTGTACCTGAGAAAGTTTTGCTCCGGGACCTTTATATTCATTCTAACAAACAGCAAGCATAATGCTCTGTTCCGCTGATGTTAAAACCGGTATGTATCTTGAAGCAGGTGTCAGCAGTTCCAAAAGTGGCATCTCCAGCTCCGCGATTCGTTAGAACCAGCTAAGTCAGAATTGGATGCAGGCTAAATGCTATGCTCCTTTGCTTATTTATTCAGATTGCGTCTCTTAATATTGTTTGATTTAAGCTTCCCTCAACCGTAGAAACTATAGAGCATTCGAAGCAATGAGTTAGGGGTCCTTGCTCATAATTCAATAATCGAGAGGAGGCCGGAAAGGATTTACGGCATTTAGAAAGAATGGGAAAAAACAGAAAGAGAAGCCGTGAGAAAACTGTTAGTTTTGCAGAAATAAACATTCACCCTCGTCCAGAATAGAGGCTTAAGGTTATATAGGTTGGTGATCCTTTTAGCCAGTTTTATCATTCTTGTTTTGGCTTAGATTTTTGGCAGGCGACTGAAATAGTCCCATCATCATCACTGGGGTTTTAGGGCGTTTCAAGCACGACTGTCGTTTTGCGCCCATGCCTACCATAGCCTTGAGTTCTAATTTTGGACACTAAGATTCATTACTCACAACGTTACGAAACGCCTTGAAATGAATGGATATACAATATGAATTATACGTTTGCTTTATGTTCTGCAGTCGCGTAAGCTCGCTCAGTTTTCTAGTGAAGCAGGTTATTAAATGGTCCATATTGTAAATTTTAGGTCTTCTCGATGTACCAATATCTAAAAATCTGTTCGTTATAAATTTTGCTTCCTATATGAGACCTCGTAAACGTTTTTGGAAAAGAAGCAGCCATATGCTGATACGACTACATCAAACTCGTTGTCGCAATATTAAAACCAATTTAAGGACCAGAGGGAAAACAATTATCCTAACGAGACACGCTCGGATCTTTCTAGTCTCGACCAAGATACCTCTGAGAGTCACATTGGGAATATTCTAAGCCGGTACATCTCGTTCGGCAGGGGGCACAAAACCACTGCGCTGCACGGGGCTAATGTCGTTGAAAGAATCGGAAATATAAGTTTGAGGCGGAATTCAAGAGCAAGCCAAATGAAGGTGAATAGCCCACATCAACAGAGAGCCGACATTACCCCAAAACCAGAAGTGTTGAAGATATGCCCGCTAAACACTGGGAAAACTATCAGTGAGAGGTGAAGAAGATGTTCCATTCAGATACTCACTTTTCTCTCTCCTCTAGTGGACTGGGAGCTCCGTCTACGGTAAGACAAAGACACGACACAACTGTTAGCCGCTAGTCAAAACTCCAACTTCGACAAACAACTTTTAGTGCTTCAAAAATGGCAGGCAAGCAGGGTTAGTGTCAAAACTACGCACGAACCACACAGTGTTCAGACTCTAAAAATATACAAAAAAAAACAACAAAATCTGGGATGCAAATGTAAAGTAAAACAGGCCATAAGTGAAGCCACCGAGTCCAGATCCAAAATCGGACTACTCGGTCGGCCGCAAAATGGGCTAGGGAACCGCTGAGAAAAGGGCTTGAGGTATCTGCTACTCTCACAGAGCTATCCCAGTCACTTAGATGTCTTGTTTTGCACGTGGGGACGCGTACAGGTGCAATAATAATGACTGGGACAGGCATACATTACCTGTTCACCTTTCTTTTTCTTTAGGGAATTCTTTGACGCACAGCTGGCAGTTCGGCATGCGCGACAGCAGTTTCTGTGGCACATGCCAGCATGGCCCGGTCGACCAATAAGCTACTTCCCGAACTGGAGAAAATAGCCTTGTTTATCGCGCTTCCAAGTGGGAAAGAATGCACTCACATTTGTCCTTTGCTCGTTTGCGGCGGCAGCAGAGGATGATGATGAGGCAGATGACCAGCAGCGCCACCAGGGCGGCCACCACGCCCACAATGATAAAGATGAGGTCCATGTCGGCCAGGCGCATTCCCCAGCCGCTGACTCCTGCCAGGAGGCGGCGTCAGCGTGACTCGCAGCGACGGCGGCGGCACAGAAACTCAACCGGAAAACCGGAGTTAGAGATAGGCGGCGAGGTAGGTGAGTAGCAGATCCGTAACGTTTGGGGTAGATATACGAGACTACGAGACACTACAAGGCGGTCAGTCTTCACCCAGATGCTGATAAGAAACTTTCCCTCCAGAACCAAAGACTTGTCGAATTTAGACCGACTGCTGCCTTCCGCAATGGCTGGTTTTACAAATGCATCGATTTTTCCAATTTGGATGAAATGTAAAAAAAGTTGTCCATGAAAAGGTGGGGACCAGCTCCCCCAATTCCGACGCTTATGAATCACACGATGTCCCATTTCTTGGACAGCCCGCCGCCGACTGGCGCGGCGCACGTGTTCACCTGCCACGTCGATCAGGCAGGGAGTTCCTGAGCCGACGGTGTTGTTGACCAGGCAGGAGTAGGTGCCGAAGTCCCTGTCGCCGGGTCGCACGGTCAGAGTGCTGACCGTGCCCTCGGTCCGGATCCGCTCCGTCAGCGTCTCGTTGTTGAACTTCCAGGTGAAGGTGACATCGTCGGGCACGGCGTCCACCTCGCAGACCAGCAGGTACTCGCCGTCCTCCTCCATTTGGCGGATCTGACACTCGGGCTTGTCTGTGGAACGTCAGTCAGGGGTCACACGGTCTGTCCATAGTGGCGTTCTGTATGGAGCAAACGGAGACCTGGGGCACCGAGAAAATCGGGCAACCTTACCGGCCAACTACGCATCATTACCGCTTCACATCCGGGAGTAAATCATGAATATCTGACTCTATTGTCTTCATTCGCGCAACTGTGCAGTAACTACGCTTCTATTTTGAAAAAAATCCGCGTTTGTGTTTCCAGCCTATAACAGAGCTCATCCACGGTTATTGCATAGATAGCCACATCTTGAGACGCATCACTCCATCCCAGCTGCGCCCCTATCCACTCAGACCCCACATTACACTTTCGCAACGACGCACCAATTCATCCACAGCTGTAAACCCTTTCCATAAACCGGGCGGAGTGACCGTCCAAACACCGCGCCCTCCTCGGCAGCTCCCACTCACACATGACGTTAACGAAGACGGCCGTGTCCTGGACGCCATGCTTGTTCTTGGCGTAACAGACGTACTCGCCCGCCTGCGACCGCTGGATGCCCTCGCTGTACTCCAGACGCAGCTGTGCACCCGTTCGGATCGCCTCGTCGTCTGCGACACATGCCCCGAGGGCGTCATAACGCCGCCCCGCCGCACGCCGAGGTGGGTAATGCGTATGCAGGGAGAGCTCAGGCCAGGGCAGGGTGAATGGGTACGTTTATTGAAGCGGGCACACGATAGTTCCGAGTGCTCTGCGTGAGGACCTGTTGGGGTCTGCAATTCAGTTTGAAGAATGTTAAAATCGTTAAAGAAAGAAAGAAAAAAACATTACATGTAGATGAGTGTCAGTAGGAACTTAATGTTGATTAAATCATCGTACTGTAGCTTCTCTTTCCCTCTTCTTCTTTGCCCCCTCTCTCTCCCTCTCCACACAATATTGATCACTTTTTATCGCCATCGCCGAGTAAAGAACCTGTCCTTAACCAGCCCGAATCTCTTAAAGATCCAGTCCATATAGTCGCACAGGGCGTTGTGCTTCTTAAAAAAAGATAACAACACGGTGAGTGTGTGCATCTTCCTTTTAAGCCGGTCGCCCTTCCCCCGAACATCCACCAACTCACCGTACTTCCAGATGTAGCTGGGTGCCGGGTAGGCGTTAGAGGTGCAGTGCATGTGAGCGGGAGCCTCTCCCTCCACCACGTCCACAATGACCGGCGAAACAGTGATATTCTCCGGCGGGTCTGTAACAAAGCGCTCCGATCAGAGACCAGGCCTGAGAGCGTGGCTGACAGAGCCAGTCCGGACTCCACACTAGCGAACAGTGGGCGGCTGACGGCGTCAGACGCCCCTCTCCGATAACGGAGCCGTCAGCGAGGAGGAGCAGGTGAATGGAGCTAACGGAGCAGCGGGGAGATACCAGGCGACAATGGAAGCTGTCGGATCACACTGGACGGTCGTACAGGTGATTGGAAAGTACAGACGAACATATGTGCACAATAGCTCATTTCAAACACGATTTTAGTTAGTATCCTATGGAGTACCTACCTCCAAGAGCGGGAGCTACCTCAGCTATGTGCCTAATAATAACCTTAAAATTATCCCACCCGATGTTTTGAAACTATGTGAATGAACCTTATGACGATGGCTAGGTGCCATTTTTCTCCAGACAACGATACAAGGCGATCTATACTTATCAATGTTTGATAAGCTCGGGAACTGAAATCAACGGTGGAAATACTATTTACACCACTAACGTGATTGTGAGGAAAGTGCGTACATACCTACAGCCAATGGTGAAAACAAGGTAGCACTTCTTTTAGACCTTAAAACGCCGGGTGTCAATATCTGATGGTGAGACCGGCGTAGAACTTAAACTCAAAGATTGAGGCGAAGTGTGGCTTACACTTGGAAATGATTACGTGACGGGGAGAGGCGAGGGGCGCCCTACACTCGATGCTGGCGGTGCCGTGGTATCCCTCAAAGGTGAAGAGGAGTATCTGCACTCGACAACGAATACGGGCGTGCTTCACCATCGAATTTGAATGATAGGTAGTAGCTCTCACACTTGTTAATAACATTAATGGGCGGTGCTAACCTGCTATCGAATAACAATTAATTGTTGGGGGCCAATGAAGCGCCAACTGCCAAGGGTATACGACGTCGCCAATTTTCGCCCCGTTGGTAGGGATGTGGGGGATCAGATCAACTCATTTAGAGACTCACCGGGACTTAGACACCCGGGATATGTTTCTCGGCACCCACGAACGAATAACAACTTACACCTGTTAGCGAAGAACAGGACGTGACTTACATCCGCAAGTGAAGAACAGCTTACACTTGTGAGTGAAGCACAGGGCATGACTTCCACTTGGGAGCGAAGAACGAGGCATGACTGAACCCTGTGTAGAACAGAGGGGGCATAACTCACACTCGACGGTGAAGAAGGTGGTGCTGCTGACGCCGGGGCCGACGCTGTTGGCGGTGCTGCGACAGGTGTAGTTGGCGTTGTCCTGCATCCGGTCCAGCATCTGGTCGGGCCAGGCAGACATGTTCCAGGACAGCGTGGACACCACCGACTCCAGGTCGTTCAGACGCGTGTTCACGTCCATCGCCGTCGTTTTGATCGAGTAGTACGGGCTGTCCTCGATCATCTGGAAGTAAATAGCAGGACTGAAGTGTATCGACTGGAGGTATTGGGACTGTATGGAAAAAATCATTATCACGTCAGAATTCAAGATAAAGAGACAAAAATCCCCTTCATACTGTTACTACAGAGGTGTTTTTGCCAATGTAGATTTCAGCAATGAAGTTAGTTATCCTAAGCAAAAAATACAGAAACCTTGGTTTAACGTTTGGCATCAGAATGAAAAAAAACATCAAGGAACTTCTACTTGTGAGGCCATCTAAGCCTATACCAATATATCTATAAGGTGGATATTTAGGTGCATTTCCTAAAAATCCACAACCCATTTTGCACTAAGCAACATAAGATTCATACTGCAATGTTTGCAAGCTTCTGATCGAGGCCAAACTGAGCAGGCGCATTTGCCCTGCAATACACCTCTCCTGTTTTGCACTTCTGAGCAACTCAAACCGCCACCAAAACATATTTCAGCAGATTTTTCTCCAACCGGATAACACTGGGAACGCTCTACGCCATCATATTGCAACAATAAAACAAACCAAGCAAATTAAAAATCCGATTGCCGCCGAAGTCCTCTCAACTGGTCTCTAGAAACGATAAACAACCCTTACAAAGTTCAGGCCAGCAAACGGGAAGCTCAAAAGTGGCGCGCGAGCTCACCTGCCCATCCTTCAGCCACTCGAGGTCACAGAGAGGTGAACACTCCACCCGACATGATACCGATATGGACGAGGCGTTCATCAGAGCGCCGAGGTACAGTGGCAGTCGATCGATGAACTGCGGCTTCGCTGCAACACACAACGGCAGCTTATTAAAGTGCAACAGTGCCGGACGGCGTCGGCGACCGAGCCAAGGAGTCGCCTCAAGTGCGCCAGATCTGGCGAGTTTGAATTTAATAACACTCAGACTGGGAAATCAGACGCCGGACATTGATTCATAAATCAAACCAGACCGAGCCCGGCTGGCGGCGCCCAGCCACCGCAGAGCCCAACGAGATCATTACACACCGTTCCAAGTCCTATTCTAAAGAACCGGAGCCAAGCGGAGACCAGTCCTGCCCCAGATTTAGCCATCAGTGGCGCGTCCGGCACAGACACCCCATTAGCAGGCCCGAGTCCTTGTTCGAAGACAATCAGGCAGCGCCGCGGCAGCCGAGTTGCCGGCACGCCGGGCAAGTCGGTTGATTCAGTGCTAGAAATTGCCTCATTATCCTGGCCGGCGGCGCAGTAGGGGTCCCTGACGACGACAGTGTGCTGCCGTAATTGCTGGCTGAGTGCCTGGAGACGCGCTCAGCCCAATTCGAATTAGACTGCGGATTTCGGCGCGCGCCAGAGAGTCGTTAGCGGAGTAACAGCTTTTTGACGGTGGAGTTAGGTAAAAACACCGTGAGTGAACTGGTTTTCCTGTTTTCTGAGCTACGTAATGCTGGTCTTTTGTCCAGCGAGAACGTGCTTCTGCTCAGCAAAAGCTGTCTAATATGATCCATATTGGGTGGTGACCCCCACCTCTCCACATCAGGCATATTCGTTACGTGATATACGACCTACAGCATAGTTATGAAATACAGCCTTCGTTGGCGTAGGTTAAAATCAAGCTGCCGTGAATAAGCACTCTATTTATGTCAGAAAATGCACACATGATTGGCTTTTTTGTCGGTCAAACCGTCTCCAATATATTTGTTGTGTTGCCCCATACTCACTAATAAATGGATAAAGCCCATTTCCCTGTTGTGTCGGCAATTTACCAATGCAGGCAAGCATGGCTTAAACTCCTCCTCTCTCTCTCTCTCTCTCACTCTCTCTCTCTCTCTCTCTCTCCCTGCCTCTCTCTGTCACTGTCCTTCTCTCTCTCCCTCTGCCAATCTCCCCATCTCTCTCCCTCCCTCCCTCCCTCCCCCTCCCTCCCTCCCCCTCCCTCCCTCCCCCTCCCCCTCCCTCCCTCCCTCCCTCCCCTCCCTCCCTCCCTCCCTCCCTCCCTCCCTCCCTCCTCCTCCCTCCTCCCTCCCTCCTCTCTCTCTCCTCCCTCCCTCCCTCCCCTCCCTCCCTCCCTCCCTCCCTCCTCCCTTCCTTCCTCCCTCCCTCCCTCCCTCCCTCCTCCCTCCCTCCCTCCCTCCTCTCTCTCTCTCTCTCTCTCTCTCTCTCTCCCTCCCTCCCTCCCTCCGCCAATCTCCCCTCTCTCTCGCGCAACAGGTGCTGTACCAACCCAGGGCTCCTCCGCCCCACTCACTGAGTACGTCCAGCGCCACCTGAGCCACGGCGCTGCGTCCGGCGGCGTTGAGGGCGGTGCAGCTGTAGTTGGCCTTGTCTGCCAGAGCCACTGTGCTGATTCGCCACGAGCGCTCCTTCACGTCCGTAATCACGTGGTTACCGCGCATCCACAGAAACTGCCGGCCCAGTGGGTGAAGGTTAAAGGGGGAGGGGTGCTTAGGTCGGACTGAGTGAGGGGTTTGCACACATTGTAGACCTTCAAGCTTTCCGCTTAGATCACTGTTACCCGTACCATCGCGGAGGAATATAACATGTGCCATAGAGGTTTTCCACACAGGGGACATCTGCCTCTTCCCTTGCCTATTCTTCCTGCCTTCTCTCGCCCCCTGCTTCCCCTGCCTTCTCTCCTAGATATCAGCTGTATCCATGCATAATGAAACTAAACTCATGCTGAGTCACTGGTCAAAACGATACAGAAGAAGGCGAATGGCTAGAAAACTGTCTCGAACCTCAGCCGCCCCGGTAGCTCAGTTGGTAGAGCGTTGGGCTCCGGTCCGCTGCTCAGAAGCATGCAGTGGCAGTGCATGCCCAGGCTTGGGATCGGTTCCCCTGAGACGCTCCGGCGCTCAAAAGTTTACCCAACGTACAGGTCGGCTGGCAACTGACTGGTGAGAGGGTGACCTGAGCGGGGCGGCCGTCCCTGTGCTTTGTGGGACGTTAAACTTTGGCTTCTAAATCAACCCTTCATTGTGGGAGTTGCTCGTTCGAGTGGTGGGGTCGGGGTCTCCGTGACAAGTCCCTTGATGACTTTAGTGAGACTCCGACTCCCAACAGTCGAACTGAGAACAACTTGGACAAATTTATAAAAAACCTGTACCATAGACAACGAATAATACATCATCCTGAGAGACACATACTAAGCCAAGGACACCGCCCCATACCAAACGGAATCTGACCGAGCGACCGGCCACGGGGGGGCAGGGGAGGAGTGGAGTGGAAGGGACAGCAATACTCGATAATAGCTCGGGATAGTGCATCATCGGTCGAGTACCGCACTTTTAATACGGACGTTCCCTCTGGTTGGCCAGTTGGGCAGGACGCGCTCCCCGTCCCTCAGTCCCCATCCTTCCCCGCTCTCGACGCTCACGTCCTCAGCCCTCCATCAGGTGCGGTGTGTACCTTGTCAGCAGGCGGGTAGCCGGGGTCGTCCACATTGCAGGTGAGGGTGACAGCCGATCCCTTCAGCACCGGGACCGGCTCGTACGTCAGCACCGCCTGGTTGGGCGGGTCTGAAACACAGAGGTGAGAGTGATAGTACCATCTGATTAGGTGGGCCTGAAACACAGAGGTGAGAGTGATAGTACCATCTGATTAGGTGGGTCTGAAACACAGAGGTGAAGGGTGTGTTGGGATAGTACCATCTGATTAGGTGGGTCTGAAACACAGATGCAAGGGTGATAACACCGCCTGGTTGGGCGGGTCTAAAACACAGAGGTGAGGGTGATAGTACCATCTGATTAAGTGGGTCTGAAACACAGAGGTGAGAGTGATAACACCGCCTGGTTGGGTGGGTCTGAAACACAGAGGTGAGGGTGACAGTAACATCTGATTAGGTGGTTCTGAAACACAGAGGTGAGGGTGATACCACCGCCTGGTTGGGTGGGTCTGAAACACAGAGCTGAGGTGATAACACCGCCTGGTTGGGCGGGTCTGAAACACAGATGTAAGGGTGATAACACCGCCTGGTTAGGTGGGTCTGAAACACAGAGGTGAGAGTGATACTACCGTCTGGTTGGGCGGGTCTGAAACACAGAGGTGAGGGTGACACCACCGCCTGGTTGGGCGGGTCTGAAACACAGAGGTGAGGGCGATACCATCATCTGTTAAGGTGGCTCTGAAATACAGAGTCGAGTATGATAGTACCGTCTGGTTAGGTGGGTCCGAAACACAGAAGTGAGGGTGATAGCATCGTCTGATGAGGCGGGTCTGAAACACAGTGGTGAGGGTGCAAGAGCCAGCGTACGCAAAAGTAGTCCTTAAAACTTATCTGCCAGCCCAGGGGCGTGTTATCTGTCTCTAACTATGCATTCTTCGTGTTACCTCCTCAGCGTATTCCCCATATATACCCTCCGGACAATGGCAGATACAAGAGAGAGGGCTAAGGGGGCTCAAGCTCCCCGAAATGTATGAGTGCCTATTGTTAATGCATAGACGGAGGCTGACCTGAGGTAATAGTGGAGCAGGCTCGAGACCCCTAGACACCCCCCATCCAACCATATCCTGGATCCGCCACTGCCTCTGAAACTGTCTTCAGCTGTGTGAATGCCCTTAAAAGGCACACATTCCCGGTCTGAAAACAATTCTTAAACATCTGCCAATAAAAGTTTATAGATTTCGCAGGGCTGAACCCAGGAGCATGATTACAAGTTGATAAGATATTTAATGGCCTGCCTCCTCAAATCCTAGACGCAAAATGGAGTAAATACACTGCTATTGTATATTCAGTCTCAGCTGAAACTGTGACCAATAATTCAAACTTTCACCTATTATATCATGAGGATTCTGATGAAGGGCTGTGTCTTGGGAAGAAAAGCGCTCAAAGTCAGGCCCTCCCAAATCTAATAAAGCTATTCGTGAGGTTGCTGTTATCTTTCTGTTGGCATAACTGTGTATGACATGTGCATCGGAACATAAAGCTCAAAGTGATTCTCTATCTGTCGCCACTTTGTTTTCAGTAGTCTTACCAACGCTGGAACTCTGTCTGTCCTTATGTGCTTCATAGAGGAAACTCCAACACTCTGCTGCGAGAACTAACGTAAAATAAATGTTCAGCCCATTATACACCATACACCATTAGAGAGAAGGAGCTCATTTTGCTATTCTGGGCACTAGCGCACAACAGGACTTGAGTCGAAACTTCCTGCACATAGTTTCCGTCTCTGTAGCCCAATATCGGCCTGAATGAATTACTGGGGCAGAGGATAGGGGCCGTGTCTAATTTGCCGCCGTACCAACTTTGCCTCGTAACTTACATGACCATTTCACTGGCAGCGACTGGGCAGGGCGTGCCATGACTTTGTGAGGCAGGCAGCGCCGACGGCCAGACAGCACATGTGTCTTGCTCGCCATTTAGTCTAATGTGGCCGGGCGAATCCGACCCTGATATGCATACCACGCGGAGGCGGTCCGCACGGTACAGCGCGTGGAGCCGCTGATCTTTATTGCTGCTGCAGCTGTCGTCTCCAGCTCCATCAGCTCAGCAAGGCTTAATTACACATAGCTCTTGAAAGGGGTGTGATCTCCAATGACTGGTGTATATGCTGTCCTGCGGATAAATTTGAGGAAGCTGAGCAGCTGTATGCTCGCGAGAAACTCAAGGGAGATATATGCTAAATAAGGCTGGCGTGTATTTGCTGCGATGCATGATAACTCTCCACATCTGTCATAACTAACCTCTGAAAACTATTCAGTGTCGTCGGGAACATATGGTAGGAATCCCAGTTTGATTCACGGAGCTTCATTTATCTTGAATGATGATTACTTATTCACTGCTGCAGAACAAACTGCATTGAATTTCAGCTTGGGCGCAAAATTAGGATGATCATTAAGATTAGACCCATGCATGACAATTTAATGATTTTGGATTTGCGGCCCAGGGCTGGGAGGGTTGTGGTTATATAACGCCAATTCCGCCCAGTTCTAAACCTGCGATTGGACGAAAAGTGAGCCCGCTTAAACCAATCAGCTCACATAAAACGACAATCTTCACTAGACTGACAATTCGTATCGAGTTGATAATCACGGACATCAAATCTCCCGCCTTAGCGAGATCGCGAAATCACTTAGCTTGGGAGAAAATGTACAGTTTTGTCAGTGACCCATCAAACTTCTGTACTTACTTTAGGAAAGCACCTGATTCGTACACCTTACATCAATTGCATCCTTGTAAACAGTATATTTCATAAGAACGAACGATTTCCCACTGAGCAAATAATCATCCAGCATATGTTGACTATGTTGACTACGCTCGCAGAAGCTCATATTTCGTCTCTGCAAACATCCTTATTCGTTTTGGTTCTCCAAACTGACTGCTCCGAACAAACTGCAAAATTCATTCCCAAAATGCTTACTCCACTTATTGTACTTAATATGCTAAAATGCGCTTGCACATGCGTGAAGCCCCCTTAATTACAATACCTGAGCCAGCTTTTGACATATGATTATCCTATAATACAGCGTTGGGAGTATTGTAGGCTTACTTTTGTTCCTCTCGGCTGTGCTGTAAGCAACTTATTCACTCTACAAGAGTTTAATGTAATTATTTAAAAATAAACTCACTTTGAGTTGCTGTAACCGCCTCTGTTAAAACCGATAGGAATATGTAAATTAACAATCAACTGAAATCTAGTTTACAATATTCAAACATTCTAACAGCTCTCAATACTGTTACGGGCGGCTTTGCTATACGACGAACCATTTGGACCAGAGGGGGTGTGGTACCTGTTGGAAGCGGACTTATAAGAGTGTGCCAAATCACATCTCGAGGACCCAGGACCCATATCCCGGGGCGCGAAAAGCACAGGGATGTTTCAGAAATGGAGGGGGAAGCGACGTTGCTCGGTGTGGGGGGGGGGCGGGAGACTTGCCCCTCTTTGTCTCCTGGATCCACCCTGGCTATTCCAGCACTAGGCGAGTGCTTACAGTGTATGAGGACCTCCTTGGGTTCGGAGATGGGCCCCCATCCAGCAGAGTTCATCCCTGAGCAGCTGTAGTTGCCCAAGAAGGTGCGGTCCACCTCCAGCAGGACCATCTCCGTTGGGTTGGAGTTGCAGAAGCCGTAGGCGTCCTCGTCTGAGTCATTGTACGCCAGCCCTGGAAATGACAATTTATTGTGGGATTCGGTTGCAGTGGAGTAAAACATGACCGATTCCTTGACTGTAACTGATTGTGTCCTACCGAAACGTACATAATGAAAATAACGGCATCCCAAAACTAAATGTCTCACTAAAAACAAACAACTTTCCTCATGAATTTGGGCGAGTATGACTTGTGCTATGAAAGCTCTGACAAACGTGATGGGGTTAGTACATCTAAGTTTGGCTTAAAACTGACGACCGTGTTACTTCATGAATATCAGTAACATCGTTTTCGCGTTAAAACCGATTTAGCACTGCCTGTAAGCAAACCAAAATTTGTTATGTGGTTCCCACTACCAGCAAGTGTTGTAGGCAAATATTCCGGATGCTTTCAATCCATCCATTCAATTCAACCCCTCGTCATTCATCAACGTCAAAACTGACTTGACCCACAACCAGCCTTCATCCACGACTCCTTCCCGAGCCCTGCCGCGGTCTCACCCTGCAGGGTGCCGTTACACTCGGGCAGCTCGGCGAACGGCGCGCCGTGGAGGTACCACCGAACCCTCTGCAGCTCGGCAGGGTCGCCCTCGATGACGTCACAGCGCAGGGTGACGTTCTCGCGGTCGGCCTCCATCACCTTCTCCGGCGACATGGTCAACGCCACGTCCGGAGGAACTGCCGGCAGACCAGGGCACAGTGCTGGCGGTGGTGCAGAACTGGACGAATTGAGTATATCACGCACTGAATGGGACAGGGTGAGGCATATTCGATACTTGCTAGAAAATGGGTCGGAGCTTAATGGTCTTCTATTGTCGTCGCGACAGCTGGGTTTAGCTTCGAAGCGCAGCCTTGCCACAATCTCGACGTGACTGCACAAGTCTGCTGCTCTGCGTGTGACTTTGTTCACTAAACTGATATTTACCGACCAACTCGAAAGCAATATCATAATTGGACTGTAACAACAACACTGTTTCTTACGAGCATGTCTGTCTTTAATTTCATCACACATGAAGTAAATTCCCGCAACAGCGATCGTTCCGCTACGGCCTCCCCAATTTGTGTAGCACGCGAACTGTGTTGGGGTATTTGTACAGCACTGGCTGGCGGGGCGAACCGGCCAAAACAAGATAACGACACCACACGAGCCATAAAGCGGGGGCGGGTGACGCGCCAACACCCCGAATTGGCGGCCGACCATGTTTTCATCCGAAGTTAACGGCCTGTGAGTATATATTGTCGACGGAATTGAGAGCGATGATGTAGCAAAATCATAAATGTCGTTTCGAATTAACGAGGTTGAGCGTGCAGTTTCTTTGCTTCGGTGTTGGGCGGCTCAGATGGTTGCGGATCCCGACAGCTGTAATGTTCTTAAGCCTTGGATAGTGGTTCAGATGTAACTTCTTGCAAAGTAAAATTGACATTCTGTTGAACTTGAGAGAACATCTCAAGAAATTTTCGATATCGATCCGATATCGATTCGGTTTAATTCAATATCATAAAACACGTAGGTTTTAACAGTTGTAACGGTTCTAAAGGTTCACCTCCAATGACCAGGTAGAGGTGTAGATGTCATTTCAAACGATATCGGATACACCACAATTTATGCGCGGGAACAGGGGGCAAATAAGTCATAGTCCTCTCCCAATATTCAAGATTATTAACCATTGAATCTAGGATGTTGACTTAAAAGAAATCACTTAAAAATACACCACATCACATCAAGCCGGTCCTGTCTTGATATAATTTCCCGTGGAACCCAATTCTCCAGAAAACAGCACACTTCCACTTAACTCATATTGGTGGCCTACATTCTCGATCAGAGCTGAGTCGTGGACTTACACTGCACGTTAACCACAGCCTCGTTGTCGGCCATGCCTCCTCCGATTTCGTTGGCGACCTCACAGCGGTAACGACCGGCGTCATGTCGGGAGGCGTTCTTGATGAAGAGGGAGGGCTCGTCCAGTGTGCCCCCGCTGTACTTATCCTCGTTCGGCAGCTCAATCTGCCTGCCGTCCTTGTACCTGATGACACAGACGTGGCAGCGCGGCGTTGGATGGATGCGCACAGTACGTTTTGTTTGTCGTAACCCGTTCACAGACAATACGGAATAGGTCTTCGATATTGTTTTAGAAACTTATTCAGCCCAGGGATGTTTCTCCCCGAAGTCGAGGTGCGGCGGTATGGGAATTACCGCTGTTGCTGAATTCACGATTTGTCGGTACGTCGGCTATAAACACTTCAGTCACCGTTACTGTGGCTAACACAAGAGGAGCGACACAGTGTCTCTCACATCACACCACACTCACAAATGAAATTTTACCTGGGAGCAAAATACTTCAAACGCTAGGCCAGGGCAGATTTAGCCTTGCTTCCGATTCAATTGTGAGCGAATTGAATGAAACCACGGCTCAAAGGCCGCTGCAGCTTTCATGCTGGAGTCTGTCAGTGACATTGATGTGTATTTATGGAAGCGCAAGCGCCCATCGCGGTGAGCACCGTCCACTTCTCGAAATGTACAAGCAGTAGCAAATAAATTGAAGGCTGCTCAAGACTTGGAGGCGGTCGGTTTCAAAGCAGATCGTGCGAAAGCAGGTGAAACTTGGACGCATCACTGAAATTAACTTTGGCTGCAGTGGAATAGTTTCCTGTCCTCATTCTTTGATTGAAACTTACAGAAGTAGGTAGTTCAGTGTATTTTCCTCCTATAAATGACAAAAAGTAGCACCATATGCATTTTAGCAGTAAAGGATGATTTAAGTTCAACGAATAGGATAGATATGATAGTGACAAACAACCAAATGACATGGTATGTTATGCCGAAACTATTATCTTCCCTGAATACATGAGCAGCTTCAATACGCACTATTTGCGTATCAAACCAGGCAGCGGCCCAATCAAACCATGTATCTAGGAGTCTCGTAGGCTTTTGCCACATGATCATGGTTCTTCTCTATAGGGAAGGAGGACTTTAGGGTTATCAGTTGGCCATAAAACAAACCAGAAAAGAGAAAAAAATTGTTCCACCAGGTTAGGTAAATGCTTCACTCAAATCAAATGAATAATCGTTCATTTTATTTTCACAGTGGTCCGTTTTCAGCGGCGCTATATTTCGTCTGGCTCGTGTATGATGCAATAGTGCGTACCGAGGGCCTTGGTACCGAGGCAGCTCATGTATCCCAGGTATCGGACTCCATCTCCCAGAATGGAACATGCGTCTCACCAGAGAACGGCTGTGAGGTTGGTGGGGTTGGCCTCGAACTCGCAGAAGAGCAGGATGTCCATCGTTTCGTTGACGGTGACGTTTTGGGGAGAGACCGAGACTATGGGAGCATCTGAAACACAAAGCCACGTGCGGTCATCTATCACCGGTATCGACACACTCTACCCAGAAAATAAATACATTATAGGTAAATTATTTTATGGGTTCGGTGTAGTTGCGAACAAGAATCCAATACTTTTTGTCAAATTTTGAAATGTTGATCTTTTAACTTTAAAACAAAGGCCTTACTACATTCCACTTGACTCCTTCATTTCACAACTCAATTAGCACTACCTTAACAACAGCTTCACTTTCACTCCACAGCATACAGTGATCCAAATTCTTAGTGATAATAACTTTGGCGGTAAACATCCTTTTCCGAAACTTGCGCCCAAAGTTATTCAGTTCACGCTTCATTCGCTTCATACCACGCTTACCACTCTTTGGCACGACAAACAATGCCTCACTTAACGCCGCCTCAAATACACTGCCAATACTCTGACTGGGTGACAAACGACCATCGCCTCGAGCGCGGGCGGCACCCGCTGGTGACAACAGGCCACTGTCGCGTGCGGCACCCGCTGGTGACAACAGGCCACCGCCGCGGGCGGCACCGACTGGTGACACAGGCCACTGTCGCGTGCGGCACCCGCTGGTGCAACAGGCCACTGTCGCGTGCGGCACCCGCTGGTGACAACAGGCCACCGCCGCGGGCGGCACGCTGGTGAAACAGGCCACTGTCGCGGGCGGCACCCGCTGGTGACAACAGGCCACTGTCGCGGGCGGCACCCACTGGTGACAACAGGCCACCGCCGCGGGCGGCACCCGCTAGTGACAACAGGCCACTGGGCTAACACAGGCGTACTCAGGAGTGCTAGGAGCGCGCTGAGGTACTCAACCAACAGTAAACAACCAAATACGCCTTTCGTCTAAAAACTGTGACAAAAAACTGATAAGATGTGATCCCTCGTGCTCAAATCGGAAATAAAACGCGTTCCTGAGTAATATTTACTCACAGCTGCAGTGCACCCGCTTAAAAGTGCACTCGAACTGTCAGCAGCAGTTTGAAATGAACTATCGCACGGTCATGATTGAACTATAATTGTATTGAAAATTGAATGACAAGCCAGCTGATAGCAAATAACAGCACAGGACACCGTCACCACCCTCTTCATCGAGCATGTAAAGCAGACGCTCTAAATGCTCTCCACTTGGGCGGATGACTGCGGTGAGACAGACCGTCTCCAGGTGTAGTCGGCCTTGTCGACCATCTGACAAGGAAACCGACTGCCTCCTACCAAAAGCCTATTTCTGAGCTCTCCGCTAGTCTGAGGCTTGTTGGTATAGATGTAAGCTTTGAGTACCCAAAACCAAGCCTACGGTGGTCAAAACTAAAGTTTTTTTTGGGAGGAGTCGTATAGGGTCTCGTCTAAGGATTTTGTTGAAATACAGGCCTATTCATGAATTGCCCTTTGAACGTTAGTCTACGTATTTTTTTTGAGAAAATTCTTACGCTATTCTGCTTTGCCATTCTCTCACACGTAAATTTGTATAACAAGTTACTTAATTTTTGACAAAAAATCCGAGCTAAAAACAGGAGGACAGTTCGGTGCAGACACTTTGTATGTTATAAGCTCCACTCACAGAGGACGTCGAGCTTGATGGGGGCCTTCAGTGAGGACTCCTGTTTGTGCTCAATGACGGCGTTGGTGGCGACACAGACGATGTGGTCGCCGTTGAACTCGCGCTGCGCCCGGAAGGTGTACCGACTGATGGTCTCCGTGGTCCGGTCCGGCTGCCGACCAGGTCAGGTCAAAGGTCATCCCAGCCGACACAACGCCAGGTCATGGCACCAGGAAGCGATCCCAGGGAGGGCGCGAAGAGGCACTGTCACACAAAACCAGGAAACTTTTAGTGTGTGCTTGTAGTGATTTTTTGGCCGTCCCATCCGGTTGGGAAGCCAACCTTGCATAAGCAAGAGGCTGCTTGGAGAACCTCACTGCAAAATGCGCAGCGAGGTTCATGGGTCAGGCATACTGTTTAACTACAAACAGCTGCAGTGCCCTCAAACATAAGCGGTAGGTAACTTCGCTATTGTTGCAAAACTCGGTGTACTTTGTCTGAGTTAGTGAAGCTTCATAAGTGCGGGAAGACGAGTTTAACACGCGCATTGACGGGGCGGGTACCCGCCCCCTGGGTTTTTCGGAGATAGCGAAAAACGGCGGCGCGTAGCGCCGCCGTACTTGGTATACCTTTTCCTCATCATTTTTACAACTTCTGTGAAAATTTTAAGGTTAGATCATCTCAGGTCAGGTCACCAGTACAGCTCAAGTGACCCGACCTCAAAAAGTTTAAATAGCATAAGTCGGAGCAGGGTGAAATTATCCGATTGAAACTCATATCCATAATGGCCCCACCGAGTCCTCTAACATATGTTCCGGTATTTTTGATATCGATGACCTAAGGTCGGTACGGCAGGACCTCTCCATTGGAAATATATGGGAAAATGGTTTTACGGAATAACGCAGTAACGGATGGTGATGAGCATTTATTTTAGCTGCATTAGACTTGCCTGGGCTTTGCAGTTCTATAATATGATTTTATATAATTTGACCCTGACCTGACCTCGGTGGTCAATCCTTGATTTGACTGAAGGTCAATTATATATCATTCGATTCGGCTTGCTAAGAGGATTTATAGTTGTCTTTTGTCTATCTTTACTTGTTCGATGTAATGCCCGAAAACTGAATTTTCATCTTATCCCTATGACGGGCATGTTTTGACCTCTCGTGACCTTAAATGTGACCTGACAAAAAGTGGTTCAATGTTTTCGATGGAGAAGTGGATGGGCGCCCAACGCCGTTTACCGTTTTTCGCTACCTACCGTGGTTCTCGAGATCTTGGGGCGGTACCGCCCCCGTAAATGCGAGGTGGCTCACCCCGAAGCTGTTAGCATATGGACGGTAAAAACATGAGCAAAGCCACTTTTGCCTTCATCGTCCCCTTAAGGCTGACTAAGCAAGGGTCTGTCACGAACGAAAACTCTTCTTTCCGTCTCTAGTTCTACTTCATTCTTTCTAACCTTAATTAAAATTCCGGTGAATATTAAAAAAGGTGATGACAGTTGAATCATACATTACACAAGTTGAAAACGGAGCACAATGAGTAAAAACCAGTCATTTGCGTTAACATAGCTCTACGACTATGGTGCCAACCGCATAGGGAAACGTCTGCGCTATTCCGGATTCGTATCATCTCGGGGGTAATTCAACGTAGTTTCGAGAACGGGCCTGTCGCCCTGTTCTGACACAAATTGCACCGATCCCTTACTCACATATTCACTGATGATCTCCCCAATCTGGCAGCGCGGCAAAAGCGGAAGCAAGTTTCAGCAAACATCAGGCAGTCTAAAACACTCCCTTTATTGCTCACTTTAGTGCTGACGAGCACTCAGCAAAGCAATTCGTTCAAAATCAGTGTCGTTAACCTTTATATAGATGGATAAATCTTGAGCAGACTGAGTGGAGCAGTTGCAGGTTAAAGGATACAGTATGTCGGCAATGGTCAATTTGGAATGAAATTACCAAGACATGCCATTTCAGAAGTTTCTCTACAGCCAAATGCACCGTTGGAAGCGCACAACACAACATTTTAAGCATCGGCAACAAGAGGTTGGCACGATGACGAGCGACACTTGTTCAAGATCCATGGTACACACAACTCTGTTCCTCAAGATAACGACCCCATAACGGTCAAAACGAGGCAATAACCGCCATTACCGCGGACTTCAAATAGCTCATGAACGAGCGGTGTTAGCGAGTATGCGCGAAATTTGAAGTGATTTACCACGCGCCTTGATGGAACAGCGGAAATAACTTAACACGAGGAACCTCTGAACCGTTGACGACATGCAGAAAGTGTTTCTGCACCGTACCTGTATGCTGTCCGTGTTCTCAGTCTGCTCCTGCAGCTCCTGTCCGCCACGCAGCCACGTGATGTTGGCCGCCGGCCTAGCACCGGTCACGCGGCAGGTCAAGGTCACCGTCTCACCCTCCAGCACCGGCTCCTCCAGGCCCATCAGCTCGATAGTCCGCGGACGCACTGCGGGGGGGCACAGCGTCAGCCGGAGGAGCCCTGCGATAGGTAGAGGTGATCTGGCTACTTACAAATGTCAGGCGAGGGATCATTGGCTTCAGAGAAATGTCGACAAGATGCTGCGGCACCTAATGCAATTAGATGCAGTTTAATTTTACATTTACCACGGACAGACAGTGAATATGCTCAGTCTTAATGCATTCAGAGTTTCTTAATTTTCCGAATAATTTAAGTTCTGAATCATAATCAATTACGAATAGTCCCCAATTCTCAATTAAGCCAATCAGTAATATGTAACAATCAGCAAGGTATACTCGTCGGAAGACTCAACGGAATACGTAGCTATTTCTCACGCGTTTCTTACCATGCAGGTCTAGATAGACCTTTTTGCGGAGAGGGTATTCCACCGCCTGGTTGATGGCCTGACACTCGAAGCCAGCGCCGAGGTCATGTCGGGTCAGCGGCACTCGCAGGATGTTGGTGCCCAGGCCCGTGCCGTCCGCGGAGAGAATCGCCCCGGCGTCTCCTGACCAAGAAGTGTGCGATAATCCCATTAAAGGGAATGTGGCACCTTCACAACGTGATTTTAACTGAGATAGCTAAGTTGTAAAGCAGGTTGGAAAACCCGGTACTCCATATTTCATTTGTCTTGGAACTCGATATTTCCGTAGAAAAAAAGCTAGAATCTACCTGACACCAGCCCCCCTCAGCCCCCGTCGCCGGCGGCCATTGTTGTGAGCTACTGGTGTGATGACATATGCTGACGTCACGAGGAGCATCAGACAATCGAAGGCCTTGAAGCGTTTCAAGTATGGTAGTGGTTGCCAGATCGTGACATCATCCACAGGCTGATATTTATTTCTTTTTCTAGAGGAGTATTTTAAAACCAAATATTGAGCTTATTGTACATTTTTCAGAGAAATCGTGAGTGGTTTCATTATTTTTGACTAAAAGTACGCCTAATAACACTAAATTCCAGGATTCGACCAAGGTGCCACATTCCCTTTAATGAGAACCGATGAAATACTCGCCACGTGACGGGAAGTAACAAGTTTCATATTGGTGTCAAGAGTGCTTTTTGGACTGGGTTGGGTCGTGAAGAGCTGGTGGGAAATATGTCCCACTTTCAAACAAACCACTTCCGTTTCTTTCCCGGGCGAGAGTTTGTTGATACCTTACGAAGAGGCGGACAAACAAAGTACTTCGCTGGAAACAATCTGGGCTTAGCATTGAATTACGTGGCGCAAATGTCCAATATGTGAGATCATTTGGCGTCGCAATCTCACTCGGACAGCGCGAGATGCCCCCGCCTCGGCAGAAATAATGCTTCGTTACGTCTACGTGGTCGTTTCGGAGTCATTTACATCGCCGTAGAGTGTTACTTGCAGGAGATGGGAACACAGAAGGTTGAAACAAGTGTGGTTTAGCACCATGTAATCAACCGAAACGGCACCGGCCCAAAAAACAGATGTCTCCTCTTTTAGGTCCAAAAACATTTGGCTTCCAGTTACGGCACATATTGCCCAGTGATTCGATAGTGAGTTCTCGAAACACATTACAACCAAAACGTCAGCGTATATCGGCCCCGCTGCCGTGAATCTTTCCGTCCCGCTAAAAGGGTACTCTGCTTTTCCAGCGGCACCGGAAGCCGCCCTCCAGAAATCCTTCTGCGGCCGTGCCGGGCGATGGCGTCTGACACACTAGCCAGTCGAGGTGCTGGCACGACGCTTCAAGCAGCGATTGAGTTGCAGTTTTATTGGGCTAGGGTGGCAGTAAAAGCTTATTCACGAGGACGCTGTACTCGCAGCTATTTTCGCCGGAGACGCAGGGCTGGAGCGCGCGACGACGCCGAGAGGGACGGGATCGAGCGGCTGAGCGTGAGAGCGCGTGGGAGCTGAGTTTCCAGACGCCGAACGGGCTGTGGATATGTCACAATGGCACCACACCGCGAAGTTTCGCGAAAAATTGTGGCTGGTGGCGAAAAATAGCGTGACAGAAACTGTTCACACAGAATATTGCCTTGTTTTTACGGTGTTGTTTTCCAGCCGAGCTGAGAGCTCCTCTCAAAAGTGTCTTTCGCTGCGTCATTTTCTCCTTAGGCCGCACTTCCGTCGCCGATGGTGGGGATTTGGTATGGTTCCCAGAGAAAAAACGTAGCTCACCGGTAAATGGTGTGCTGGTATACCCACACAGTATATGCGTGTCTTGAACAAAAAAATAGCCTGATAAATGAACCTAATTTCGTCCCTGACTGAACATTGCCACTGGCGAGCGTGCATTTTTCGATACAGAGAATATTGACATGGTATCCATCGATCAGACACCACGGCCGTCAACGACAAATGAAAGATGGCTCCTTCCGAAGAATAAACGGTCCTGTTTCGCCAGCAATGCTCTGATCCGGTCGAAATTGCCAATGGCACGTGTGCGCAATCTTAACACGCGCATTGACGGGGGGGCGGGTACCCGCCCCCCTCGGGTTTTTCGGAGACAGCAGAAAAACGGTGGCGCGCAGCGCCGCCGTAGTTGGTATACCTTTTCCCTCATCATTTTTGCAACTTCTGTGAAAATTTTAAGGATAGGTCATCTCAGGTCAGGTCACCAGTACAGGTCAAGTGACCCGACCTAAAAACGTTTAAGATAGCATAAGTCGGAGCAGGGTGAACTTATCCAATTGAAACTCATATCACATAATGGGCACACCGAGTTCTCTGAAATATGTTCCGGTATTTTTGATATCGATGACCTAAGGTCAGGTACGAAGCATGACCTCTCCATTGGTAATACATGGGAAATATGGTTTTTACTGAATACCTCAGTAACAGATGGTGATAGAGCGTTTATTTTAGCTTCATTAGACTTGCCTTGGCTTTGCAGTTCTAATGATATGCATTTTATATAATTTGACCCTGACCTGACCTCAGGTCAGGTCAAATCTTTGATTTGACCTAGCAAGGTCAAATCATATATTATTCGATTCGGCTTGCTGCGAGGATTCATATAGTTCAAGTCGTTTTGCTTTATCTTTACTTGTTCAGATGCAATGGCCGAAAAACTTAATTTACATGTTATCCCTATGACGGCATGTGACGGCATGTTTTTGACCTCTGGTGACCTTAAATGTGACCTGACAAAAAAATGGTCCAAATATTTTCGATGGAGAAGCGGATGGGCTACCCAACGCCGTTTACCGTTTTTTGCTGCCTACCGTGGTTCTCGAGATCTTAGGGGGGGCGGGTACCCGTCCCCTCGTCAATCCGAAGGTGGCTCAGACCCCCGTCAATGCGCGTGTTAAGAAAATCACATAGTAATAACTGCAAGATGTGACGACTACGGCACCTCTTGCTGTCTTTATTTTCCCGGTTCCCTCCATTGTGTTACTTTCAGTGGCGCTACACGTCAGTACCCGCAAAAACAAGGTACTCGGAGAATTCATTTGCCAAATCTCACTGAAGGGACAATTGGCAAATGATATAGATTTTCGAGACGAAATATCATCATCTTAAAACATCATCATCTTATGATAAAACATAATCTTATGATGATATTCCCAGTCTGACCAGCTCTGTTGACGGCGTTGTTCCCAGCCTAACCTCCTATGTCGATGAGGATATTCCCAGTCTCATCTCCCATGTTGATGGTGTTGTTCCCAGTCTAACCTTTCACGTTAATGATATTCCGAGTCTAACATCTCGCGTTAATGATATTCTCAGTCCCACCTCCCATGTTGATGATATTATTCCCAGTCAAACCTCTCACGTTAATGATATTCTCAGTCTAACCTCTCTCGTCGATGATATTCCCAGTCTCACCTCCCATGTTGATGGAGTTATTCCCAGTCTCACCTCCCATGTTGATGGAGTTGTTCCCAGTCTCACCTCCCATGTTGATGGTGTTGTTTCCAGTCTCACCTCCCATGTTGATGGTGCTGTTCCCAGTCTCACCTCCCATGTTGATGGTGCTGTTCCCAGTCTCACCTCCCATGTTGATGGTGTTGTTTCCCGTCTCATCTCCCATGTTGATGGTGCTGTACCCAGTCTCACCTCCCATGTTGATGGTGTTGTTCTCAGTCTCACCTCCCATGTTGATGGAGTTGTTCCCAGTCTCACCTCCCATGTTGATGGTGCTGTTCCCAGTCTCACCTCCCATGTTGATGGTGTTGTTTCCCGTCTCATCTCCCATGTTGATGGTGCTGTTCCCAGTCTCACCTCCCATGTTGATGGTGCTGTTCCCAGTCTCACCTCCCATGTTGATGGGGTTGTTTCCCGTCTCATCTCCCATGTTGATGGTGCTGTTCCCAGTCTCGCCTCCCATGTTGATGGAGTTGTTCTCAGTCTCACCTCCCATGTTGATGGAGTTGTTCCCAGTCTCACCTCCCATGTTGATGGAGTTGTTTCCCAGTCTCACCTCCCATGTTGATGGTGTTGTTTCCCAGTCTCACCTCCCATGTTGATGGGGCTGTTCCCAGTCTCACCTCCCATGTTGATTGAGTTTTTCCCAGTCTCACCTCCCATGTTGATGGTGTTGTTCCACCAGGTGACTGAGGCGGCCGGCTTTCCTCCGGAGGACTCGCAGCGCAGCTCCAGTTCCGTGTCCTCCTCGTAAGGCCCGATCTCCGAGCCGTGCTCCGCCTCCGAACCGTCCTCCAACAGAATTACAATGTTCTCCGGCTTGGCTGAAAGTAGTACCCATTCAAGGTAAGCATCCGCATCAAGAGGAGTTTGGCAACAATGATTTAACGACTCGGAAATTTAGCCTTTCAAGGCACCGTCATTGACCGGGAAGGCAGTGAGGGTTCTTCGTGGAGAGTTTACTCCTCGCTTTAAGAAACTAGCCCGTCTAAGCGAAAATCTCGAATTTGTATTCTGTCATCTCTCTTCTTACGCTCCACACGACGCTCTGTATTTTTCCTGATTTGATAAAAATTAGAAGCTGCCAACTCATCCCTCTAGATAAGGCTTATGCTTTATTCCTAGAGTCTCAAAATTGTATTTTTGATTATTTGTTTAAACCAGTTCGGAACAGAATGCGATATGCTGCAGTGATTTGGCAGGAACACGTATAGACACGCATGGTCTGAAAAAACATGAACCAGACATCCAACACGGTGTCTCAAACTCCGTCTGTCACAATAAATATAAACACTGTAATGATTTGTGTTGGCAAATCACGCTTGATCGTGGAGATGAGCTGTTAGCATGGGGTTCAGTTCTGCAACAGGAGAGCCAAAGTAGATCACAAGCAGAACAAAGTCCAGATACATGGAGGACCATGGGGTGTTGCAGGTTTTTTTAACGTGCAATAACATAGACTTTTAGTTCAAAATGTAAAATATTTGAGGAGTGGGAGGCGCACCACTCCTGTACTCCCATATTCCTATGCGCATGGGTGGGATTCAGCTCAAGAAATTGTTCCCATCTGTTCCTAAAACAGTGAGGCAACGTTAGAATCGTGCGATTTTCCAAGAGCACTCTGTTAGCACTTAAATGCTTGAACATTTCAGTTCGAAGTGCCTTGTTAGGAGGTCAAAGCCGTCGTAGCTGTAATACTTAGCATAACATTCATTTAAGTAGACTTTAAATTGACTTCCAACTGCGCTCAACCGCCAAAGTTTCTGCAATGGGCGGCGTTTCCACTATAAACGTATTTTAGATTCTACTGTAGCGTGTTTGAACAGCGCCAGACCGCTATTCTGCTGAAAGCCGGACCACTGGAAAGTTCGTGAAAGAAAGCCATTAGCAGGAGCGGCCGGATCAGTAGGCCGTTATCAGGCGGTCATGTGTTTCCGCATTAGCGTTGTGCAGCAGCCGAATTCTAACAAGCTGCATCTGGTTTTTAAAAACATACGTTTTATCGTACCAGTGCACATGCCAGGCTTTGGCTCATACCGGACCACTGAGAAAAGCGAAAAATCATGTTTGTAATGGAGCATATGGGCTGGTATTAGTCAAATGGTCAGTGGCTGGTACTTCCTTACATGTTGCATCCGTCCATGCACACCTTCACCCTCCGCGTGCTGTAATTTAAACACAGCCGCTCAGCAGCAGACGCTTTAGGTCATTTTTAACTAGCGTTTGGAGAAGAAAGCTCTTCAATGAGACGTTAAAAACGCACTGTCTGAGCAGGGTGATGAGTGCAATATCAGGTGACCTGGCAGTGTATCCAGGGCCTAATTAACATGCAAAGAATTGGATAATAGACTACTAACGTGTAGAGGAGGGAGGGAGAGGGCAAAAGGGGGCGATTGGCTGGTAGCACGAGGATGTGTGCCTCTCAACAGGTCCCTAGCCCAGCTCCGACCACATGCCAGCAATGCCGGATCTAGTGATGATCAATCCGGTGATGAAAGGGGGGAGGGGACAACAGGGCCAAAATCGTGAACATTTGTTTTGAAGCAGATCATCAAAATGTGGAGGGTTGGTTGGGCTGAATGCCTTTCTCACCCCTCCCTCGATCCGCCCCCGCAGTTACATGCAAGTCAGTTATCTTACCGAGGGTGGTGAGGTTGACGAACTGTATGACGGCGCAGTCGTCGCGGACCTCCAGGTACGTTAGCTCACACTTGTACAGGCTCTCGTCGTCGGCGCGCAGAGCTCTGATCTCCAGCTCGGTCAGGGAGGAGCCCTTGCGGTAGTCGAAGTAGCCCCTGCAAACAAGCGCGGCGCCGCACAGTGCTGACATCCCGCTCCGACACCGCAACACTCGACTTTTCTGCGGATATTTTGAGCTGATGGTACAGAGATATGAAGCTGAAGTTGGATATGTGTCATGGATTAAATACCCGAATCGATACAAGAGTTTTGGCACGTTTGACCGGATTGGCTCGATATTTGTGTAGTTTTGGATCCGGATATGCATTTGGATTCCGTTGTTTTGTCAATTTAGCCGCATTCTTGGGTATGGATTGAATTAGAGTCGATACTCTTTTTTTAAGTAGTAACATTTCTCGCCGGAAACTTTGGTGTACACCGATGGGGAACAGCAGGAACATTGGCAACAATGGCCATCGCAAACTCTTTCCGAACATATTGGTCTGGATCGCGGGTGTGGATTTATATCTCTTTGGGGGCCCGGACACCCCTAATGTAACGTCGTCGTAGCATTAAACTATCCTTTAGGTGAATTTTCATGTTCTTCATCTCAAGGATTTTGAATTGGTTTTGTGCCCTTCAACAGGCCTATGAAAAGGCTAAACACACTTTATATTATGCTATCACTTTTTATTATGTTAGTTCCTTAAAACTTCGGTAACAGCGTACTGTATGTCACGGTAACAACTATACATATCCAAGCATTAGCGGGACAAGATGATGCGGAGAATTCGTGCAACGCAGAAGCGTCGCCACCGGCAGACAGGTGATGGGCCAGTCAGTCTTCAACCTGCAGCTGACAACAACATTTCCCATCCAGAACGTAAAACTCCCGTGACTTGGACTCGTTTGCCGTCCGCACCGATTGGTTACAGCATTTACAAATTTCTCCTCACTTTGGCTAAAATCGGTAATTTGTTATGAAAAGTGGGGGAGGGGGGGCAGGTTCCCAGCCCCCTATTCCAACGCGGACGGTGCAACGTGTGCTCGGCGTTGTGATTGATGAATCATCATCATCAATAATCTGGTGTCTGATGATCTATGAAAAAGTAGTTGCACTGACGTTCCAATAATGCCCCATTTTACAAGGTGCATTCTTATCTTTCAGCCTAGAAAATCCATACTGGACCAGTTTCACGGGCTGATACAGCCCACAGTTGGAGGTAATTGGGTATAACCCAGGCAACAAACAGTCTGTCTCGATGCATCGGGCACAATTGCTTTAACACAGACTTACATTCTCGCTACAAAGTCGAAACTCGCCAAAATGCAGGACAAGATTAGAACTCTACAGGGATACATCATGAAATATTTATTGGCTGTCGCGTTAAGTGGTCATTGTTTAAATTGCAGCCCCGGGGAAATCTATGGAAATGTTCCCTGCCTGACAGCAATTGTGTTAGGAGCCAGTCGATCTGCTGATCAATGTCAGCCTCAGTTTATATCAGTTCATTCAGACAACATTTCCTCTGTAACATACAAACCCCCGGTATGTGACTTAACAACATAAATGCAAATTTCTGGTTATTGTATGCACCGCTACATTTCTCTTAGCTGAGCTGTTTGTATTTTAGATTGATGTTTTCCTTTCGGCCTGGATGATTCCTGCAAAAGCATTTCAACGATACCAACTTACTTGCTCGCTCGTAGTTAGAAACTACTGTATGTACAAATTTAGTATGTCTGGGCACTTCTTATCACCTAAAACTAGACCTGCAACACGTACCCCCTATTACATCTCTCTCTCTCCTCTCTCTCTCTCTCTCTCTCTCTCTCTCTCTCCCTCTCTTTATCCTTCTCTATCCCTGGTGCATCGTCAAGTAACTCTGGACCTTGTTTATAAGCACGCTAATCAACAGGCTGCGAAGATGGATCACTTACCCATACCGACATCTACGAATTTAGCGAACAAAGGAAGAAATAAATATCCAGCAGCTACAGAACTTGTTCAAATCACTGGTCGTCCCGCTGAGCGATTTAATTAATGGAATTAATCGTCAGATAGGCTCTAGGAAGCAAATATGAGAATAAAGAGTTAGATAAGAGACTAAAAAGCAAATATTAACAAGCGCATTGAAGGGGGTCTGAGCCACCTTCGCTTTGATGAAGGGGGGCGGGTACACCGCCCCTAAGATCTCGAGAACCACGGTAGGTAGCGAAAAACAGTAAACGGCATTGGGTAGCCCATCCACTTCTCCACCGAAAATATTTGAACCATTTTTTTGTCAGGTCACATTTAACATCACGAGAGGTCAAAATATGCCGTCATAGGGATAACATAAATTAAGTTTTTCGACCATTACATATGAACAAGTAAAGATAGAGCAAAACGACTTGAACTGTATGAATCCTCGTAGCAAGCCGAATCGAATGATATATAATTTGACCTTGCTAGGTCAAATGAAGGATTTGACTTGACCTGAGGTCAGGTCAAGGTCAAATTATATAAAATGCATACCATTAGAACCGCAAAGCCAAGGCAAGTCTAATGCAGCTAAAATAAATGCTCTATCACCATCCGTTACTGAGTTATTCCGTAAAAAACTATTTTCCCATGTATTTCCAATGGAGAGGTCATGCCTCGTACCTGACCTTAGTTCATCGATATAAAAAATACCGGAACATATCTTAGAGAACTGGGTGGGGCCATTATGTGATATGAGATTCTATCGGATAAGTTCACCCTGCTCCGACGTATGCTAGCGTAAACTTTTTTTGAGGTAAGGTCACTTGACCTGTACTGGTGACCTGATCTGAGATGACCTAACCTTAAAGTTTTCACAAACGTTGTAAAAATGATGAGTAAAAAGGTGAGCCGATTACGGCGGCGCTACGCGCCGCCGTTTTTTTGCTGTTTCTGAAAAACCCGGAGGGGGCGGGTACCCACCCCCGTCAATGCGCGTGTTAATGTAAGGGAGGCACTGTGTGCTGAGTTACAGGAGATCGCGTCGCCATCGCTTCTTTTTCGGCAGGCAGATAATTTCTGCCCAAATGTTCCACTTATGTTTGAAATTGTACAAAGGTCACAGTTATACTGAAATTCAGGAAAAGTTGATATTCATTTATGAGATGGCCAGACAGTTCATTAATCAGCGCCTAATTGAGCATCATCAACGATAATAATTGATAGAATATGAAATATATTTTCTAGTCTTGCCGACGATTGGTAGACACTTCACCACCTGCGGGTGGGAGGCTGGTGCGATCAGACACCCTCAGCTTTTTTCTCGCAAAAGATGTCGAGTCGATTTAAATGGCACACACGTCGCTTTGCAAGCCTCTAGAGTGATCAATTTGACAACCTAACACCACACATGTTCCATTACCAACTGATATGATTCTAATTCGGCTCCAGAGTAAAAGACAGCAAAGCACTTCCAGCGCCGTTTCTATTTTTTTTTGTTTCAGCTCCGGCTTTGGCTCCCGAGATGGCAAAGGGGGAGTACGAACGGACCCCGCTAGGCGGTTTTGAGTACGAAAAGAGCCCAGGCGGTGCCGTGTTGATTGGGCATGATAACAATAATTCAGTCCACGCATTGTGAGACAGCCCGATGTCTGTCAGATGAACACGCTCCAATACCCAGAGCTGTCATCACGATGCCATGTCATCCCCGAGCAAGGACCAGTCCCACATGCCCTGTAGCATGTTCTGGCTGTGTCGACACTAGCCAGCTCCGAGTCAATGGAGAATCTCACTCTCACTCACTCACTCACTCACTCACTCACTCACTCACTCACTCACTCACCCACCCACCCACCCACCCACCCACCCACCCACCCACCCACCCACCCACCCACCCACTCACTCGCTCACTCAATCACTCACCCACTCACTCACTCACTCACTCACTCACTCACTCACTCACTCACTCACCCACTCACTCACTCACTCACTCACCCACTCACTCACTCACTCACTCACTCACTCACTCAATCACTCTCTCTCTCTCTCCCTCTCCCTCTCTCTCCCTCTCTCTCCTCCCTCTCTCTCTCTCTCTCTCTCTCTCTCTCTATCGTGGAGCCGCACCTGCCCTGCAGCATGTTCTCGCTGGTGTCGACGTCGGCCAGCTCTGAGTAGATGAAGACCCTGGTGTCGCCGTCGCCCCGGTACCACTGGATGTTGTGCACCTCGCCGCACTTGGTCTCGTCGATCTCGCAGGGCAGTCGCACCACGTCTCCCACAAGACCAGTGACGTCCATCTGCTGCACCCGACCTGGAAACAACAGGACGAGGGAGTGTCAGAACACAAGCAGTCGGGGCCTTTTCTGCCATTGTTAGAGCTGCACCATCAATAGTTGTTCATTCATTTAAGAACATTAATTGAAAGCAAAAACTTGGAACTCCAAAAATATCTTGGCAGATGCTGCTGAAAGGAAATAAGTATCAGATTGCTGAATTAATGAAGCAAGAATCGAAACTTGCATCACGATTTTTGATGCAAGTTTTGATGCTGCTTTTTTCAAAGTTGACTGTGAAAGCTTATGACTTTAATATCCCTAAAGTATAAATTTCAGTGGTGATTTCACAGACATTTTACCAGTTTAATATTGTCTGATCCCTTTAAGCACGGATGAAACCTTTAACATATAAGGATGACAATGAATATGCAATACGACACTGATGACAACGCACAGATTTGGCGTAAAACTGAAGGGAGTCATGATGTTTTATTGCAGAGTGAATGATGAAACCTCGGAGGTACTTTCACAATTATGGCATCGGCGCCTGAAAGCGATGTCGGTGTCCGGGCGCGCTGCGGCGGAGCCGCTGAGAAGAGCCCGGGGAAGGGGAAGGGGTGGGGTTGCCTCTTGGCTGGAGCTATCGGAGCCGCTAATGAGTTGGCAGGCCTGGCGGGTGGCGGTCCATCGGGCGCGCCGCAATCACCGCCGCGGCGGCTGCTGCAGTGTCCTAGACCGCCGCCCTGTCCTGTCTGTCCTAGGCCGTGGTCCTGTCCATGCTGAACACAGCAGCTCTGTATGTACAGACCGAGCTGTACCAAACGACCCCTGTGGCGCGCCAGTGTCTGACCTATCCGTAGCGAGCCGGGCCTCATCTCTCTGGAGAGCCGTCACATCACTCCTGAGAGGCAGAGGACTGTGTTTCTGCTCGCTGAGAAGAGTGCACACGGCGCCAGCACGATCTATCCATCCAGTTATCACCTTGGTACTCTCTTATGGATATTTTCGCGTTAGAGAGATCTCTCGGTCACAAATTAGACTATTTATTTTGTTAGCTCAGCATAATACACGACTTCTCTCCTACTCATCAGCCCACTAATCGATTACCACGGAGCCCGGGCTCAAAGAGATAACCCAAAATAGCTCAAGAAGCCGCCGCGCGAATCAGAATTCCAAGCTGAACTGACTCCCGCGATGGGGAGGTCATGGTGAACTATCATGCTGATGCCAGTGCTATGCTCGTACCTGCATGTATACTTTGAGAGTGCTCCATAACCTGAGTTTTGTGCTATTCAAGGTTGTCTGATCCTAAATTAGGGCAATCACCGCTTAAAATTCTAGTGGAGATTTGCGGAGAAATCACATGTATTTTCAGAATGCCGCTAGCGGTTTTCGGATATTGCAAAACAAACCAAACATAATTATCCATAAAAATGCTGGATGCAAACTGGCCTCCCGCTCCCGTATGAGCTGCTGGTAAGCCCCTAACAAATAACTGCTGATACGTGTTTTATTCAATGATTATGAAAAATGGAGCAAAACTAATGAGTCGCAAAATGATAATAAGCAATAATAGATTCCAGAGAAATGTTTACGTCTTAGCTTAATGTTTTAGACTGAAGAGCTCAGAGGGTTGCGCTGCGGCACACATTTCACACTCATCTACCGCAAGAGCTGATCCTGCAAAATTTCCTCCAGAAAGGGATCGGGTGGATCGGAGCCCCGGAAACCCATTAGAACCCCTTTTAGGACCTGGGGACACACTATTTTTGGTCATTTACTGAGTGTGAAATTTTTGCAAACTAAATAATTTGTGAGACGCCTATTTTTCGGACCAACTCTTGGGGACTTCCTAGACCAACTCTTCGGGGGTCCCCAGAGCCTACATTCGGGTGGCGTTTGGGTTTCCCTAGTAAAGCACCCCTGCAGGGTGCTTTTCGCAAAGCTCAGCCAAGGGGGTTAGCGGTCGCTCCTACTACCCCGCTTTGCATCTGCCCCTGATCCACCGTCTGCCACCACGAGGGGATGTCTCAAGCTCGTCTGAACATTTGGCAGCACATGAGCTTGGCTGCCGCTGTAGTTTCCGAGCAACTTAGCCCAATGCAGGCAATGGGGACGGGACGGAAGAGCGGACGTGACCTAGTTGAACAGAGCCGGTATTGCGACACTGACAGCGGCGTCCTGGAACACTGCTCCGGACACTGCAGAGTCTGGAACATACACCAACGCGGCTGTCCCGCGGCGGCCGTATGGACTGCACAATAAGGAGTGTCTGGCTCTAATAATCCTCTCTATATTAATTTTCATTTCCTAAAGTTGTAGATACATCCGCTTTCAGCATACGTACCGCTAGAAGGTGGGACTTTCGGACGGTCCAAAATCTGCGCCTGTCCTCATGGGCGGATCCAGGATGCTTGATGGGGGTTGAACTTTTCCATGGAGGGCGTCATTCGGGCTCGAAAGAGGGCCGTTTTGAGTCTGGGTAGGCACTATTTAGGCGAGGGGGCTGTTCTTAAGGTGTGGACTAACAGAGGGGCGCATAATTTCATCGTTAGGCGCCAGCACTTGCACCCTGGAGGGGGAGGGGGAGGGAGTGGAAGGCGACGTTTCAGAGGGGCGCTGGAGCGTCAGCAGATTTCATGAGGAAGGGGGCCGTGCCCTTCTTGCCTCCTGAATCCGCCTGGGCTGTCCCACACACTGCTCTTTGTCAATCCGACGAAAACCCCAACATTTGGCTGATCTTGTTCCGGTAAATGCCAGCAGCAGTGTGACGACTCCACTGCTGAATTGCACCAGACATGTCGCCGTTGCTCGGCGCCCCGCAGCCAATCCACTTTTGTCTCTCCCTCGGCGCGGGTTAATCCGGACGGCAGTTCTCCGGACGCCGGCTTTTTGCGTCGTTCCCGATGCCGCTGTCGATTTCAGTTCGGCGTCGGCCCCGACGGCGAGATAGAGGAGTTATCGACGACGCACGAGAAGACGGGGCTAATGATGTTCGCCCGTCCTAATCCCGATCCCTTTCAGACGCCGCTGCCGCGCGGCGACCGTTATGACTCTGTCGGCGTCGACGACAGGGGGGGCTGGGGGTAGAGAGGGGGTGTAAGCGACGGAGGCGTGTGCGTCGCGCGCTAGTAGGCACTCTGGAGCGTCCATCCAGCCCACCCCCCACCCAAGCATCGCCATCGCCAGCAAGCACCCCGGTGCTGGCGCTCAATAGAAGCCTCTGCCACCAAATGAGTTTTGCTCGTCGGCCAATCAGCTGAATGGTGCCAGTTTTGTCGCAGGCGTTGGCAATGTGTCCGTTTGTGGTGCGCTCTCCACTGCAGACGCCACTAAAAGCAATTCGGGCCAGGATGACTGAATGCAGCCAATGTGGAGTCTGGCTGCCGGCGACCCAGTGCTTGTCGAGCTTGCTGTTTTACTGGGAGGGGGGGAGGAGCCGACGCTGACGACGACTTTGTGATCAGGCGAACGAATGAATGAAAAGAGCTTTTGAAAATACATCGGAAAAGTCGGAAAGACTGTAAACAGCTAATAAGAGTAGGAAATTATTGCAATGGAGTTCATTTTTGAGATTTTTGGACCCAGCACTGGAACATATTTCTTGCGTTCTGTAAGCAGAGGCCATTTCACTTTTATTTTTAATGCAAAAAAGTCGTTGGCAGCTCTGTGGGATTCGGGCCTTGACATTGGGGAAAAGCTTTTAATGGCTCAGGCTAACTCGTCAACTTTTGAGCCACTATCAGCCGGCAGCCAGCTGATAAAAGTTACGCGTCAGTCACCAGCCTCGGTCGGCTTCGGTAGTTAATGCTGTTTAAGGAAGGTTAGACGCTGAAAATCAAACTTTGAAAATCATGCCATCTCAAATAGAATGTATTTTGATGAGATGTTAAATGGCCAACCTCCTCGAATTATGGATTCAAAATGGAACAAATTCACTGCGATTCACTGTAATCACGGTGAATTTGTTTCATTTTGTATCCAGGACTCGAGGAGGCAGATCATTTAACATCTCATCAGCTTATAATCATGATCCTCGGCTGAGCACTGCTAAATCTATCAACTTTAGATGTATCGGTGAAACGGTGTATATGTCGCAATAAATGGTACATTGCTTTAATTCGCAAAAAAAGAAACAGCACCCAGATGCTTTTCAGAACAGTCATAGCTGATATGCAAGGTCTTTGTATGCGTATGTGCCTACATATAAATAATTTTTCTCTGATACAATTCCATTCCAGGAACCTCCGTTTA
This sequence comes from Lepas anatifera, assembly GCA_034440635.1. NCBI lineage: Eukaryota > Metazoa > Arthropoda > Thecostraca > Lepadidae > Lepas > Lepas anatifera. The sequence continues at coordinate 169,946 of JAOTON010001171.1, forward strand.
ATACGCCCCTAGCGTGCAGAAAGTGGTTTGTCGAAGTCAGCGGACTGATCCGAAAAAGACGGATTTATCATAGCAAACGACTGTGGCTGGAAGCGGCCTTCCGGAGAAAAACACACCAGTGCATTGTCGGCCGCGCTGAATGTGATGAGCTCAAACCATTAGGCGAGCCGCGGGAGAAAACGTGACCATTCGGGCCCTGGCCGGGTGACACTCGGGGGAACAAGAAGCTAGCACTATCGAACAATAATTAAACTTCCTAAAACGGCGAAAATAAGAGAGAACTCTGCATCTGTTCTTGCCAAGTTTGTCATATTTCATATGGCTGTTACTTCTTCCTATTTGGTGAGCCGCTAACACAATGAGCAGAAAACCGAAGTGGGTTTATAGGTACATGGGTACCTGCTTAACACTGGACAACGCCTTTAATTTTGCTACCGCTAGCCGATACACCCAGATCTTTTGAGGGAAAGCACTAACAACTTGTATTGGGAAACCGAAAACGTAAGAATCCGTTAGGCTGTTGAGCAAAATTAAAGAAGTGGAGCGAACAGGGTTTTCTCGGGTCGCTCGGGGTGGTTGCACCAAGGATGCTCCTCAGCTATGAGGTTAGACCCGCGCGCGCTGCCCTCTTCAGTAGAGATCTTCAGTAGAGAATAGAGATAAGTCATGTAGCTACAAACTCATCTGATAGATGGTGCTGACGTGTAGGTCTACGCTGCTGAGGGACACCTGACTCCACTTTACAACCATCAACGAAAGAAGAAAACTCTCAGAGAATCCGGCTCTTTCAGCCACTTGATGGATGTCAGAAGCAACAACGCTTGAGAGCGCCTGAGAGCATTCTGACGTGGCTGGAGGGTTCCGGTTCCACCGGCGCTGCCCCACGCGTGGGCAGCTCCAGAGATCGTCACCCAGGCATATTTTCCAGAGAACTTCACCGCATACGACAGGAGTGGTAGTCTCTGGGAGACGACACCAAGTTTTTGCGGTAGCGTTGGCTCTGGTGGCTGGTATATTTATCAGGCGACAGGCACGGTTCCAGCGGCGGCCGGAAGTAGCCGCTTCCGTGGAGACGGTCTGATGATGGTGCGGTAGACGTGGTTTCCGATCTTCTTCCGCGCACCAGCATCAGCGATGGGGAAATGGATTTTTCATTTCAGCACAGTGAAAATGGGCTGGGGCGGCAGATGTCCAAACGATTGGGTACTGCCACTTGTCAGACATTCATTCTCGCGCAGCTTCGCATCCTAATGTTCACAAGAAACGATGTCGTCGGATGCTAAACGAGACCCACTACTCTCCACGGAAAACATGAATAATGTTAAGCGAAACAAGTTTGAAAAGTTTCCACCCTTTGCACATGAAGTGAGGAAGTTCACCAGGGTCGGACCCAGGAGGCAAAAAAGAAGACATTTCTCCGCACCTTCACGATTTTCGGTACCCTCGCCATCGCCTCCCCCAAACTATCGACCTAAATGCGAAAATAAAACTAGCACACAACAAAGAGTATAGTATGTGCACCGTGAAAGGAGTAAGGAAGGCCCGAGTTTCCCGGACCAGTGGCCTATACAATTTCCCTAGTGTAACGACGCTCCATTCGAGGTCGTCTGTCTGGTAACTGCTGAGAGGTCGAAGTACGGGCTCGGGAGTCTATTCATACAGTGCCTTCCCATGCCAAACGCCTACTCGATGTATGCTCCTCCGGGCTCAATCACAACATTTCCCGGCCCCACCGGGGTCGGCGCCACCTTCGCCCCACCGGGGGCCATCATGGCCCCCCTAACTCCGAAAATATGGGCGTTGCGCAAATCTGAAGTGAATAGAAAGCTCGCGTGAATTCAGTAAGAATTACTGCATGTTTTAGTGCTCAGGTCAATGGTTTGACCTCCGAGGTAATTAGGTCAAGATGGCTATTTTCACCAAATATGCAATGATTACAACTGGGCATAACTCTTATGTCATTAGAGCTATTGAGGCCTGGTAAGTACATTTGATAGAAATTGCCAGTACTTTTCCGCTATGTGGACGTAAGACCTCCCGCCAGTGGTTTGACCGCCAGAGGTCACCTCGTGACCTAATATGACCTGGGTCACGAAAGGTAAGTGACTTGCCGTATATAAATGAAAGCCAGTGACAAGACAAACACGATGGTCTTGTTTCACCGCTCTAGCTCAATTGGGAAGTTATTGTAAATACTGTTTTTAACCTCTGGTGACCTTGATGACCTTGAAAGTAGGCAATATACCCCTGGATCCGTGAGTGTCAAACGTTGTTCTGGCAGTCTGAGTATTTGCAATCATTTTTGTGGCTTTTATATTGAAATAGCTTTTCCCATGCTTTTCCAATGAGAGGTCGCCTCGTGACCTGACCTCAGGCACGAAATCGAAAATCCCGGATATACACCTTGTGACCCTGGAGGGTCATGAAGGGGAGTTTAATCGATCGACTTTGAATGTGCTCTTACAGCTCTAAGGTGAAGTGAGGTGACCTTGGTTGACCTCGTTGGTGACCTGACCTTGGGTGACCCGGTAAAAATTTGAAATGATGAGGAGGTGAGCCTAACCGCGGTGTGCGCCCGTTTTTGCTATCCCAAACCTTGGGCATGGGTTATAGGATCACGATACAAAGGTTTTGGAAACCTATGCCTTAAAAAAACACAGGAATGCCCGTGTATCCCTGGGGACATGACATTCACATGCGTCAGTACGGGTGTCAGAGCCACCTTCACAGACACCAGAGAGGGTATCCTCCTCCCTAAGATCTCAGTAACCATGGTATGTAGCGGAAGGCGGTGCTAAGTGGCTGGTCTTGATCTCTTCCGAAAATTACGTTTTAGTTACTTAACATTTGAGGTCAACAGAGGTCAAATATGTTCCTGTAGGAATACAATGGGAATTCACGTTTTGTGTCATTCACACAAAACATTTTTACCCTGCGCTAGTGGATATATGCGCTGTACGCGGGTTCTTCTAAAAAATAATACACTCTCGGCGAGTATTTCAAATCGAGTAAACATCTACTCGGAAACTTACCCGCCCATGGTTTTGAATGTCCATGATTGCCAGATCTTACTGCTGCTAGACCCTCAATGGCAGTGTAACTTACTCGAGGGTTGCGAGTTCATGATATATACGCATCGCACGAGTCATTCACTCGCGAGAGTCGGATGCATCGCTCTCGCTACCCTGCGCTACGAACCTAGTATCGCGTGTCTTTCCGAACTCGTGGTGTTCGGGTCGGGAATCCGCAAACCCCGAATACAGTACCCGTGGCAAACGGAAGCGCGCCCGGTGCGTCAGCCATCTTTGATTCTAGCAACAGTTGACTTTGCAACGTTGACTTGCGAAGTGTTGTAACGTTTCGGTGCGGCGAAAAACTAGAAATGAGAGCAGAAGGGTTTCTAGTCCTCTTATTTGGCAAACTGTGTAAGCTCAACACAACAACACATCAGGAGACAACTTACAGGAGTAGGAGAGGTTCAGAACTAACCTGGAAAACTGCAGTTTTCACATGGGACGAAGGTAAGTGGAGAACTCAACTGCCTTTACTGTGACGCCTTTAATCATACATCACTATATCACGTGAAAGATTACCATCAGCAGGGGCGTCATTAGACAATTTTTGCCGGGGAGGGGGGGACGGATCCCTGACTGGGGATGGTCGGGTGGGAGGAGGGGGTGGGGGGGGGGTTGAAGGCGAAGTTTGAACACATTCTTTTGCTTTTGAAAATGCTGTAGATGCACTTCACTCTCCGTTAGAATTGGAAGCAGTTAGGTAGGCCCGCGAAGAAAATGATGATAAAATGCTGAACACCTAAATTGAGTCCCAGATTTTTGGGAGTAGGTCCTGCCTAATTTTCCAGCTCTCCCCCAATCCGCCCCTCTGCTTTCGGAATGATGACTACCTGAAACTCTGGGGATGTGAGTAGGTACACGCTACAAAGTATGTATTTTAATAAACGCTCCAATAGCAGAAAAAGGCCTGTGAGCTGCAGAGACGCGCGGACGACAGATTTACTCGCTGGCATTACACGATAGGTGCGGGTACGCAAAAGGGGGTTACTCGCGGTGCGCGGATCAAGAAACTCGTTGACTGCGAGTTAGTTACACGACGTGAACGAGTTTTTTTCACCCGCCGACAGAATGTTAAAAACCGTCTACGGGCCGAAAGCACGCGAATGGCGGGTTTACTCGACGGCGTAGGGTAAGCAAGCTTTGTGTGTAATGCTGTCAAAGAAGAGCTTTACAAATATATAAACACCATTGAAATACTCTTGTCAAGCCCTATCGAATGATGTATCTTATAAAATTTTCGAATTAAACCCTACAACTGACCTGATCTACGGTCAGGTCAAGGTCAGCAAGGTCATAATGTATAACATTCAAACTGCAGCAGCAGGCAAAACAGTATGGCATCCAAATAAACACCCTATCGCCATTTGCTGTAAAGTTATTGGTAGAACTTAACCAATTTCCCCATCAAGTTCCAATGAAGAGGACATGGTTCTGACCTGACCATCAATATAAAAATCCCGCTACCACAAGTTGTTGCACGCTTTGATCTTATTGTGTGATGTGGATTTCAGATCGATAGATTAAGTTTACCCTTACCTATCGCTGTACCTCTAACAATTTTTGAGGTTACATCACTTGACGTGGACCTATGAATAGACCTGACACGGACTTGGCCTAATATTTCGTCAGAATCTCAAAGGATCGTGCAACAGGTTAGGACTATATAACCCCAGACCCAACATATACAAAACATTGTTAATTTGATGTTGGCCGCTGGCTTGTGTATTCATGATTTGCCTATGCTTTGTTGCTTTATTCATGGGAATCACGTGTGAGTGATCACTGGTTGGACTATCTTGATACGGTAATAGGCGTAGCAGGCACGGCAGCGCTGACCACCATGGATCTTTGGCTATCTGTGAAAACCTTAAGGGGGTGAGCGGGGAGGGGTAGCTGTGGGCGGTAGGCCAAAACTCTTGAAAGTTCCCAATAAAGATCAAATATGATAAGCAATTTTTTACTCCATAACCGCAGCAAAAGTACACAAACACTTCACCAAAGGATATTTTCATGGTCCAACGTAAAACATTTCACGAGAACTCAGCTAACTTGCTGGATGATTCTGGTGCAGAAAGTGTCAGCTACGTGGAATCCAGGATGCATTTCCGACGATAAAAACTGCGGGCCAACATCGGAGACGTGAATTCCTATAGTGCACCTGCACAGTCTTCCCAGCCTTTTTTCTCCGTTGCAGAGGGAGATGCGCCACAGACACCACGTCACCATGTCTTCAGTGTAGACCGCACGAGAGAGCAGCGTCCGCACCTCCGAGAGGAGGGCAGCCGATGTTTGACACTTTTCGAGGGGGTCATCGGTGCAGTTGCATAATTTGTTGAAAAGGAAAATATTTATCCCTCTTCATTTCCAGACCAAATATCTAGCGTTTCCATTGGCGAAGAGGTAGCTGTATACACTGGTCGAACTTGAGAGAGCAAGTAGCCTAGGTGAGATACTCGTAAAATGAAATTAGACTCTTGGGACAAAAATCGTTCTTTAAGATTTCTTTTGGGATGGGGTCAACACATAACTCCTCCTTCTCTCTGGAGGGGCCAATGGGTTTATGAAACAGGGAATTTCAACCAAACAATTCAACGAGGGAGGTCAAAATTTTACACATCACCAAATGAGCAATCACGCACCTGAAGTCGGCGGCTTATGGCGCCAGCAGAGTTATCTTTTGCTAAAATTTTTCATTAGATAACGAAGGACCACGCTTTCGAAGCAGATAATGTTACCTCCCTGCCGTGATGAAGTCATCAAATCCATCCTAAGCCACGATCTCACATTTACCGCGACTGATCACGCCAAGATACGGCAGCCGGTAACTCCAGCTCTGTTTCGTGATAGTCCTGCGCCGCCACACACATCGCAGCCGACCGGGGCTCCACAATCGAGGCAGTAAAAACACAGGACCCAATTAACACCGGCCGTGAAGCGGCAGGCCCAGTAAAAAGCTCAATCAACGGCGTCTGTTTCTCACCAATATCACTGGCGATATCCGGGTCTCTATTGACCAGTCACGTGACACCGGCCAGCCGCCGCTGGTCGATGACCCGCACTGGCCGCAGGGCATTTGGGTGACATCGGGCGTCGTTGGAGGAGCGATCATGTGCAATGAAACGAAGACATCAGCGATCAGCCGCCTCATAAAGTCCCCTGGGATCGAAATGAAGCTGGCATATATTTTCCGGCCGTCAGTGCCTCTCAGCGTGCCCATGTGATGAGAATGCTGCGAGAATCAGGCAGGAGGGATGGTAGGACATTCAGAATATCACGTGGCAGATGCCTAAAAAACGGCTCGAACCAATTCTATACTTCTGTAATTGTCCAGCAATGCATTTAAAAACCTGTAAAACCTGCTCCCCAACAAAACCTATATGGACTGCAAAGCGCCTACTAAGCGTCCTGATTACACTACAAATGTATTTTAATACCGTTACTTTTTACTGAAAAAGTAGTTCCTGTATTTTATGACTTCATCTTTCCCTCAACTATACCTGGGATGACCAGCGATTGGGAGGCTTCTGACCACCGTTCGAGTGTTTCTGAGATCATCACTCGGGAACCGCTGAGTTCGAAGCTCGGGTTCTCCCAGACCATCACTCGGGGATTCCTGAGTTCGAATCCCAGGTGCTCCCAGACCAACACTCGGAAATTCCTGAGTTCGAACCCAGGGTGCTCCTAGATCAGCATATTTCCACTGGGAGGCGAGGCCGATCTAGGCGCTACAAAAGGGCCCTTTATAATGCTAAGCCTCGGGCCAAGGGGGCGGTCAGTCCATCGTCTCTCCCCCTTATTGGATAATGCCCCTCAGATAAGCATATCCATACCTCTCGATAACGAATATTTCACTAAAAACACAGCAACTAATACAATTTTGAAATATTCTGTAATAAGCAATTAGCATGACCAGTGATCTCATACAACACTTACCCCTTATCTACCAGGACATATCCTGTTTTGCCCTCCTGGCCCGATGTTCAGCTGGGACGTGGTCCTACATCTCATAAAAGACATCTCACCCCGAAGCCAGCCATGTCATTGCCCGCTGGAAGTCTGACTGAGAGTCAAACGTCGCCGATGACGACTGGGGCGGGTGTCCAGCGCTTCTCTGCGACGACGTGATAATTCGGCCCGTTTGGAGCGGCACCGCCGCCCAAACGGCGCGACGGCGTCTGTTGTGTCACTGATACTAACTTCTCGGTCTTCATAGGCGTCATAGCGATGAAACAGCGGGTGGCGGTGCCACATGTTGGCCCGAGATACGCCAAAACGACAATCGTCTGGCTGATTGGTCGTCTGAAATATGAGTCGTGGTCGCGTGGCTGGCCTAGAAACGCCAATAACGGGGACTGACGTGTCAAGTCATAACTCCCATATTGCGCTGAGAAATTCTGTGGTGAGAGATTTAAGCTATGATAAACATTCTCACAGGGAATTTAGGATGGAAGTTTATGCTAAGCGCTTAACTAGGTACCTATAGCTTTCCTTAGAATTGGTTGTTCAAACACTGTAAATATCCTATCAAGCCTTCAAAATATTATTAATGCAACCAATTCTTCTTCCCTTGTGAGATAAAGAAAAGTGAAAATTTAACGTTTTCATTTATTCCATATAACTTAATACAGTCAGCGAGGGTCCTGGGCATGCTTTCCAAGCTGGCTTAGGTTTACCCACTCGAATCAATTCTAGTAATGGAAAAGTATTATCAACGTTTCACTGACTTGTCACATTAAATCACAAGCCCTCAGCCAGAGTCGACTCAGCTAAAGGTGACCATGCACTGTGACGCCGTCACCAACTCGTCCCAACATAACTCCGCTTTGGGCTGATTAAAAACTTGAAATAAAAGTCTAGCGACTGAATGTATACCACGCTGATTTGAACGGATCAAGATTAGAAACTCAAACCAAAAGTTCAGTAATTGTCCGCATACCAGTTTTATTTTAAGGGACTATTGTACAGATATTCCACTTTTTTGTACCACATGATGAGTCAAATATTTTGCATACATCAGCGAAGCATGGGGGTTTCCTAGAACAGCTTACTCCTATACGTCTATCATATCTTCCCTTTACTTTTATTGTAATTGACCCACAGCTTCATTTTACGTTTCTTGCGATTTACCCACGAGAGGTCGCAATTAATAGGCAAGAGGCCCGACCAAGATATTTGGTCTTCGTTTGCGTTCCTATCTATGTACACTGTTCCTTTTTGTAATTGCCAACGAACACAGCTTTTGCTCCTAATTCTCAACGGATGGGCTCGCCAAATGATACTCTGTATCTCAGACGCCGTTCGTGATGTGAAACTGCGTGCGAACCTGGAGACGTGCCCCGCCGTTGGCCCTGGGGCGGCCGAGCGGCGGCGCGGTCCGGGTGGGCTGCCATTCCAGGGCAGGGTCACAGTCTCACACCCCCGTCTGTCACAGGTCAATCACCGTTTGACACGACACCGCCAAACAGAGGCCGAGATTCAACCGGCTGACCTCGCGCTCCTAAAAACCGCCGCGGCTCACTGTGATTTAAATAACACGCGGTGTGACATTGAATGGTCGCGCAAAACGACAGGCTTTGCTGCGGAGAGGAATCTTATGCGCTGATGCGAGCTCCGAGATGAGAAAGATTGGTAAGCAGGACCCTGTCCCTAGCCGTACGAGATGGATTTTGAGATCAGAAGTGGTGACACTTTTGAAGACTTGGTAAAACACGTCACTTTCTTTTGTTAATAAGACAGGGATTGCGGTGACCATGGGGACTTCCTGCACACAGGTAAGGAACTCGCCTGAGCACTGTAAATAATTAGCACATAGATAGAGCTTGACTGAACGGAATCCCGTCTTTGGCAATCAGCACCCGCCCAACCATGAGCGACACACTTCCTACCGCCCATTAGATGAATGAAAGCCATCCAGCCAGCGCAATCAAACCATGAACGCCGAGATGGCTGACTTCCTCTAATAGGCCAGCGGAGTGTCGAAAGCCCTCTTGGCTGGCGCCGGAGCCGTTGTTCTGGATAAGAGCGGCCTTGAAGCTGGGCCAGGGGACGGGGCGGGGGCGGGGGCGGGGGCGGCAGGTGCACGCACTGGGCGGAACGCCACGATTTCGCTGAGCGGCCGAGGCGAGCGCCCGTTCCACAGCGTCACGCCGAACGCCATTGTCTGTCCTGGCGTCGCTTTGTTGCTCTGATCTTGAGAACGGCGCGGCCTACCCGCCAGCTCTGCCGACTGGGCGATTGCAAGATACAGATATTTATCACTTGTTCACACCACAGAGTGGGTGTTCGAGGAAATTGTTCACATCTGATTCGCTAGCTTCTTGGATGGATGCCAAAACCACAGAGTAGTCATTGCGTGCACTTTCAAAATAAAGAGAGCGATGCCAGATGCAAGGTGTGAACATTGGCCTGACTAAACTTTGGATTGCTGGTTCTGCATAGTCGATAAGGAAGTCCGCAGTAGCTAATTAATACCGGCCCTGGTGCATAATAATGGCAGCACTGTTTAACAAATCTCAGCATGAGATGTGCGCACCTACTTTCCAACTTTCCAACAATTTAGGTTAGGAGGAATATGCATACATAGAACCACATTATTTTACGAATATGTTGCTGAATCTTGTCTCTGCTTTTTGGAAATCATCATCATCATCATCATCATCATCATCATCACCGCCACCAATAGAGTTTTTCTATTCAATTATTTATTCGTGCGATGTGTATTATGTGTTTATTCGTGTTCTTCTCTTATTCGTGCTATGGGTGACCTACACTGAAAAAAAGTACGCCAGAAAGCGGATTTTATCTACGGTGCCAAAATCCACTCTTCTTTCGGCGAATATTTTACACCCGATATCAACGCAAAATGACATGAAACAGGAATAATAAATTCCCAACCCGTGGGTCGTGAAAATATCAACTAACAAAAAGTACACCATTTTCAGGATTCTTTCTACGGTGCCAAAATCCACTCCTCTTTCCGGCATTATTCCACAACCTATTTTACACCGGTGTAATGCAAAAATGCATGTGTTTTGAGGGAATATTCCTACACCACTGGAGTAAAAAGATTATCAGACAAATCGGAACAGTGTAAACTAAAATTGGGGGAGTAAAAATAGATTAAAATGTGAAATTTCCGGCGTAGAAAAATCTTTGCAAGGTGCAGAATGAACCCGCGTTCAATATTCCATTGCTGCTGAAAAGAAACAAGGATTAAAAATAACCCAGATTATTCTCATTAGGCACTTAAGATTAGTTTACTCTGATAACAATGATTAATATACACTTTGATGAACATACACTCCAACGGACAGTTTAAATCACTTGTACTTATAATCACTTCCAATCATCTAAGTACCTCTAATTAGCACTTTAATCTTGAACCATATTGAAATTGACTATCAATCACTACAATAATTTCGCTTGTCTTTGCACAGACATGGCTTAGGCTTACAACTTTCGCCATGCCATAGGATTCGCTGGTTTTGCTCCTCGCAACGTTTCCTGTTGTATCATTTATTAACACCAGACAATCACCACCCATCACCGAAGATCACTTCTTTGAGGCGCAGCACAGTTTTTGAGGGGGATCACGAATCCCCCTGAAAGGTCGATGGCGCCCCTTGAAATGTAGTTTTCATACCTTTGCCTTAAGAAACGAGATTTGTTTCCTCGCAATGGGATCTGGTGGCTCCTGGCAGGTTTTGGAGCCCACAGGAAGCCGGTTTTCCCCCAAAATCGGAGCCCCTGGTCCGGATACAGTTACCCTGTGGGTCTATAGGGCTAACCCCGCCACCCCTCTCCGCTGCTGTCGGAGATGAGGAGACCGGCTCCCCACCTTTGGCTTGTAATATCATCGAAAAAACCTAATCCTAGTGGCCATAAACCCTTTATGACAGACCCTGCCCTACCCCCCACCCACCGTGGATCTTGCCCCACACTTGAAGCTCTGTAGCCCTTAAGTGGCTTTATATATGTATATTCGAATAGTTCGGCAATATTTTTCTCTTTGAGGCAATGACAGTTAAATTGTATTACTCCAAAGAAAAGTATCCAAGGGCGCGAGTGCTATACAATTTAACTGTCATTGCCTCAAAGAGAATATATATATATATATATATATATATATATATATATATATATATATATATATATATATATATATATATATATATATATAGCCACAGGGCGTTGCCACTGGGGACCTGGGGAAGGACTGGGCCCCCTCTTTTGGAGAGAAAGTGAGAAGGACGCCAGCTCTTTTGGCCGAAAATAGCATTGAATATGCAGGGTCTAACTGATGTAGGTAGTGTTTTATCACCATCCCCCCCACTCGAACATCTAGGGCGACGCCAATGGCGGGGCGGGGGACCCGGCTGCAGTCACAGGGGGGCCCGGGTAAAACACAGGGGGAATGCTCTGCAATTTCTGAGAATAGGGGCTCGGCTTCGGCAGTGGGTCAGGGGTAAATTCTGAGAGGTCCAGTTGCACACTCAGAGGCTCTAAGTGGACTACAAGGGACCCGGGTACGCTACATTTGAGTGGCATTTTGAAGGCAATTTGCGGGGCTGGGGTACAGCCGTAGCCGCCGGGCCCCTTTGCGGGGGGGCAGTGGCTGTGGCGAGGAGCGTTTCTTTTCATTGCTTAAGGTGAGCCCAAGGCGAGGGCGATCGCCTTATCGTCCCCCCCTCACTTGGATTCGTACCTGGTGCTGGGATTGGTGAAATGTCGTTTTTTTCATCGATAAGTCCGCCATATTGAACTTATGATCTGTATACTGACCTCGATTTATAAACAACGGGCAGGGGCGCAGCCAGAGCTTTGGAATGGGGGCACACCAACTTTGAAGGGCACCCCGGGAAATAGGGCACTTTTAACGTAACCTAAAAAATTTACTATATCTTTGTTTATGTCATTTTTTGGGCATCTTTGGCTCAATAAAAATGCAAATAAATCATTGACGGAGAAGGAAAACTCTATTAAAACCGAAAAAGAAAAAAATCATCAAAATGCCATGGAAGTAGCCGAAACACAACTGATTTGGATATATTTAAGGGCAAATAAGTCAACTCATGCAAGTACTTAACATCAGAGAAATCAGCGGAGCACGTTATATCTGTTACCATGTGCAAGTTAAGGCATATTGGAGTCGAAAATTTATTTGTTATGCCCATTGGTTTTGTCGTAACGAGTGAGCCCTGGCTGAACGCGGATAAAGTTTCTTGCCTCCCACAATCGCCGTGGGACGAGGAGTGGTATAGTGTCTTTGGAAGAACAGAATTTTTGCTGCCGGAATAATTTGGGAGATACCTTTTGAACGCGCTTATTAAGTTCCACATTCTCAAGGATCGGTCCCAGTTAAGAGTAAAGAAGAGGTGAATGGGGTGGTTTGGATGGGGATGGTGGGACAGGGCTTAAAATTGTGAAAACTAGTTCTTCATTTAAATCAATTAATAGAAATCCTGGTTTAGGGGACTGTCCTCTTAACTGAGGGGCACATGCCTTTTTATCATCACTTCCCAGAATCCACCAGTATAATAAGTAATTTATATAACCAGAGGTGCCTAGGCATCACAAGCCGTTTTAGAGATTCCTCATTCCTCGAAAGCTCCGTTTTACAAGGGGAGTTTCCATCGTGTTCTTATTCCCCATCTATCCCAGGGACTAGACTAGCTCATTGGCCCCATAGATGAGGTCATCAGACTAGCTCAATGGGCCACAGATAGGCTCATAGGGCTTTAAACCAGTTCAAGAAGCCCCAGAACAGTTTAAGGCGCCAGATCACCTCAGGGGGCCTCAAGCCAACATTAGGGGCTCTCACAAGCTCAGTGCCCAGACCAGCTCAGGGTACCCTCAGAACCCAGATCCACTCTTGGGCCCCAGATAAGCTCTTGGGGCCCCAGATCAGTTCAGGGGCCTCAAGTCAGATCAGGGGGCAAGATCAAGTCAGGGGCACCAAATCAGCTCAGTGATCTCTAACCAGCTAGGGGCCCAATCAGTTCAGGAGCCCCAGAGCTGCTCAGGGGACACCAGATCGCCCCATAGGGCACCAGATCAGCTTCGGGGACAAACAATCAGATCAGTGGTCCCCGACCAGCTCGGGCCCCAGATCAGCTCGGGAATACCAGATCAAGTCAGGAGGCACTTAATCAGCTCAGGAACCCCATACCATCTCAGGGGCCCTCACCAGCCCCTGTGGGCCCAGCTCAGCTCAGGGCCTGGGAGCTGCTCAGAAAATCACGTAATCAACCCAGGAGGCCCGGGTCAGCTTACAGGGCACCGCATTAGCCATGGAGCACCAGACTAGCTCAGAGGGAATCAGATGGGCTCAGGAGACACAATGATGGCTCAGGAGGCACCAGATCGACTCAGGGGGTATTAGTTAAGTTCAGGGGGCAGTATATCTGCTCAAGGTGCACCAGATCGATCAGCTCAGGGGGCAAGTTCAAGCCAGGGGCACTAAATCAGCTCAGGGATCCCTCACTAGCTCGGGGCCCAATCAGTTCAAAAGCCCCAGAGCTGTTCATCAGGGGACACCAGATGCCCATAGTGCACCAGATCAGCTTCGGGTACAAAGAATCAGATCAGTGGTCCCCGGCCAGCTCGGGAATACCAGATCAAGTCAAGAGGCACTTAATCAGCTCAGGAGCCCCATACCATCTCAGGGGCCCTCATCAGCCTCTGTGGGCCCAGCTCAGCTCAGGATTTTAGAGCTGCTCATGAAATCACGTAATGAGGCCCAGGTCAGCTGAAAGGGCACCAGATTAGCTCAGGGGGCACCAGATTAGCTCAGAGGGCATCAGATGGACTCAGGAGGCACCAGATCGAATCAGGGGCATTAGTGCAGCTCAGGTGGCATCAGATCGATCCGCTCGGGGGCCCAGATCAGCTCCCAGCCCCCAGGCTATGGCAGGGGCCTAAATCAGCTCAGGGAGCAACATAACAGCTCAGGGAACACAAGATGGGCTCAGGGCCCACCAAACCAGCTCAGAGGGCACCAGACCATCTAGGGAGACATTAATAATCAGCTGAGGGAGCACCTAGTCAGCTGAAGAGGCACCATATTGACTTAGGATACAGTAGATCAACTTGGGGAGGCATGAGATCAGCTCGGGGGCACGAATCAGCTCCAGGTGCACTATATTAGCTATTAGGGCATCAAGCAAGCTCGGAGGCATTAGACTAACTCAGAGGGCATTATATAGGTTCAGGAGGCACAATTATTTGCTCAGTGGGGCACTCGATTTACTCAGGGGCACCAGACCAGCTTAGAGGGCAAGTAATCAGCTCAAGGGACCAAGACCAGCTGAGAGGTCACGAGATGAGCTCAAGGGGAACCAGATTAGCCTTACCCGTACAATTATTGGCGACGATGAGGCATTAGGTGGACACCTACCAGGTGCCCATACTCTTCCCGAGTGCTTGGAAAGGCGACAGAATGCCATAGCTGACCGAAAAAGGTATTAAATTGTCCAACAAATCGCTACATGCGGTCCAGTTACATCTCGTTTCAACGGCGTAGGGCACTAAATTTCGGCCCAAATTGGGTACACCACCTGGACATCAAAAGGGCACCCCCGGCAGTGATGGGGGCACGTGCCCTCTGTGCCCCCCTGGCTGCACCCCTGGACAGTAGATAAACTCCGGGAGGCATTAAGTATGCTCAGGGGGCCCAATCAGCTCAAGGGGCACTAAAACAGCTAATAGGGCACCAGGCAAGCTTGGAGGCATCAGACTAACTCAAAGAGTATTATATAGGTTCAGAAGGCTCAATTATTTTTTCAGGGGGGCACCAGATTGACTACAAGGGCACCAGATCAGCTCAGAGGGCACATGATTAGCTCCAGGGGGCACCAGATGAGCTCCGCTCGTACGATTATTGGCGACGATGAGGCATTATCTGGAAACGGATTATGTGCCCATACTCTTCCCGGGTGCTTGGAAAGGCGACAGAATTCCCTAGCTGACCAAAAGAGGCACTTAATTGTCAAACAATAGTTGAAATCGCTAAATGTACTCTAGTTCCATCTAGGTTCAACGGCGTAGGGCACTAAATTTGGAGCGGCATGGCCCAAACGGGGTACACCACCTGGCAATCAAAAGGGCACCCGGCACCGATGAGGGCACATGCCCCCTGTGCCCCCTGGCTGCGCCCCTGGACAGTAAACTCCGGGAGGCATTAAATAAGTTCAGGGGGCCCGGATCAGTCCAAGGGACACTAAAACAGCTAATAGGACACCAGGCAAGCTCGGAGGCATCAGACTAACTCAGAGAGCATGATATAGGTTCAGAAGGTACAATTATTTTCTCAGGGGGGGCACCAAATTGACTACGAGGGCATCAGATCAGCTCAGGGGGCATATGATCAGCTCCAGGGGCCAACACCAGCGCTCAGGGGGCACCAGATGAGCTCAAGGGGCTCCAGATTAGCTCCGCCCGTACGATTATTGGCGACGATGAGGCATTTTCTGGAAACAGATTATGTGCCTATACTCCTCCCGGGTGCTTGGAAAGGCGACAGAATGCCCTAACTGACCAAAAAAGGCACTTAATTGTCAAACAATAGTTTAAATCGCTAAATGCAGTCTAGTTCCATCTAGGCTCAACGGCGTAGGGCACTAAAATTCGAGCGGCACGGCCCAAATAGGGTACACCACCTGACAATCAAAAGGGCACCCCGGCACCGATGGGGGGGCACGTGCCCCCTGTGCCCCCCCTGGCTGCGCCCCTGACCACGGGAGAAGAAAAAACAAGTTGATGACCATGATCTCTCTAGCTAAAAATACGATACAATCATATTTCCATCAAAGTACAAATATGTAGGTACAATCAATCCAAGTACAGTACAAGGATAGGCTGGACAGCAAGGGGAGAAGCGGGACAACTTGTCCCAGTTCTCCCCAACCCGCCATTTTTCAAAATTGCAATGTCAGCAAAATTAAAACTCCTTTCGTTGTTCGGAGCTGGGACAGATCGATGGAGAATGCGACACCAACTTTATTGGACCAAAATAAAGAACTTTTCGGTTGCATATTTAACAGAACATCCACTCAAGAAAACGTAAAAATTAACTTTTAAGGAGCACTCACCTCTCGCTTCCAGCACCCACCGGAAAAGGAAGTTGACGCCCTAGTGATGTGCAGCGGCACGTATAGTGCGGAAATCAGCTGAAAATTATATTTTTGGCTCACTCGTGGATTCAATAATGGGGGTGTCCCACTTCTCCTGCGTCCCAGTTCTCATCACTCTCTCCTACCTGTACGAGTCGTGATCAATCCTCTGAATGCGGAACTGCGGTGGGTAGTTCAAGCTCAGAATTGAAGCAGAAAGGAAATGGCGCGATTCCACCCACGTGTAAACTGTAGTAAAAACATACCTTCCTCCATCATAGAAACACACCCAAACAAAAATCAGAAGAATAAATACCTTCATCTAGGGTAGTTTAATCATTCAAGAACTTGTTTTAATCTATTGGCAGGATTGTTTCACCACAGGAGAGTGAAACTATTCTTGGGGCAGTTTGTGAGTTCCATAGAAATACTCTGAGGTGATACATTTATACCTTTGCATTTTCAGTAAGAAGGGAACTGCACTGTGCTAAAATGAAATAGTGATTAATTTACCACATGCGTGTAATATTACACCTTTTCTTCTAATATTAAGCTGGATGTCGGAATATATTTACCAAGAATTCTAAACAAATTCTTGATAATGGGGTAATTTTAGGAGCACACAAATTGAAATTCTACGCTTGAGGTGTTGTTTTTTTCAGTGTATATGGTGGACCTAAACAGCTAGCAAGATCCAACTAACATCCACTTCCAAACCAAGGAGCAATGAAACATGAGCTGTTAGCTTACTCAACTTTTGGTCTAGACTGCTAATTTCGCCTAAATCTGTTCCAACATCATTTTCAGGGAAATACCCTCAATCAGCTTTTGACGCAGCAAGAAACACAGCCGCGTGAAACCGTTGAGACATGTGTTGGTGCTATCAACAGCCGCAGCGTGCTCTATACCATCACCCGAGCCAGGGGCGTAGGAACGGTTTGAAAAGTGGGGGGCCAACCTTAGAGGGGGCCCACCTCAAGGGGGGCCCCAGTCCACGGGGGCCCATAATTATAAAAAAAATAGTTAGCTCGTTTGGTGTCAATAAGGCACGCATGCACACAAGGATGTCAATATATGGAAAATTGAGAAATTAAATTTTGCCCTATGATTTCGAGTTGTACCTATTTGATACCAAATCATAGTAAAACGCCAAAAAAACATTTTTTGTTCTTTACCAAGACCCATTTCAAATACGAAATACATTTTAAAGTTTTTTTTGGAGGATTTCAATCATTTTTTACGGCGAGCGCGTTTTCTTATATTTACAGATGTTTAGGCCCTTTTTTTTTTTTTCTTCTTTTTTTAAATTTAAATACGCTTATGAACAAAGGGCATCCTCCTACCTTCAGCATTAAATCAGGTATCTCCTTGGACATCGCGCAAGACCATAAGCAAGCTTGTAACGTTTGCATGGTGTCCAAGGATACTTAGCCATTGGGCAAAAAATGGGACAATTTTGTTACTGAAACAAATTGGCACGGCTAAGTACACATCACATCTACAAAACTTTTCATCACATTTACAAAATTAGGAACTGTTTAGAACACTACAGACAATGCTTTGATACCAAATAGCCTCACTTCGCTATGCCTAATCAACTTGTATTTTCTTATTCAATGACGAAAATGGGAACATTTATTTATGTTATTACATATCTCTTCTTGCCATCATTACAGATTGATTTAGGTGAAGCCTGATCACAATAAATACGCCTAGCTATATTTCGATGCCTAAAATGCAGAGTTCCAGCATGACTGCAAGTGCAATGTAGGTACTTGATGGCCAGCTTTGTGATGCCGAGGAGGTGTGGGCATGGTGTTATAGTGGTTAGCAGCCTTGCTTTCCACGCGACCAACTCGGGTTTAAGGCACAGCAGATTCCTTGTGCAAGGAGCGATTTGACTCCCAAGAAACCCCTCCAACAGGGAAAGAGTTGGCGACGCCATATAACCCTGGCATCGAAAGACGTCGCGCCTTTCGATGGCTCAGGGACGGCTGTTGCTCGGCATTTGGTGCGGGGTCTGTGTCCGATTCATATTTTGTGTTGGGATTGGGATGGAGTTTGATTGGGCCCAGTTCTCGGAACTCATTTGGCAACACTCGGGCAGTAGGTGCCTTGGCTTTTTTACGAAGCGCTCCTCCTCCAGGGGCTTGCAGGCAGCGTACTACCGAACTTGAAAGTTCCCTGACAAGCTATCGGGCCCGTTTGGGTTTCTTGTTCTATATTACAGTTGCTGATAGTTGTATAATCGTTGCGGGGGCCCACCTCAAACGGGGGGGAAGCAGTATCTCCCTGACCCCCGGTTCCTATGCCTATGCCACCCAGGGACCGCTAAATTATCTCGGAGGGCCCCAAGGTCCAGACCATGGCTCAGGAACCCAGATCAGTCAGCTCAAGGGCCTAGACCAGTGCATTAGCCTCGGGACCAGCTTATCAAGGGACCCTACATAAGCACAGGACCCCTAGAAGCTCATCGCAGGGGAGTTCCAGATTCGCACAGGGTGCCAGATTGGCTTAGGGGCCCGGTTAAGCTCGAAGGTCCCCAGGTCGACTTATGTAGGGTCTCAAAACAGCTCAAGGGCCTTGTTCAAGCTCACGGAGCCCAGCTTAGCTCAATGATGCTAGGTCAGTTCAGGGCCCCCACACCAGATCAGAGGCCCCAGTTAAGCACAGCGGTACCCAGATTAGCTCCGGGCCCCAGCTAGGCTTAGGGGGTCCCAGGGTGGCTGATATAGAGTCTCAGAACACAGTGGCGTAGCCAGTGTTCAGCCAAGGAGGGGTCCGACTACCGTCGGGGGGCCCCAGGCCGGGGTTCCCCTTAGTAACCGGGCCCATCTCCTATATCTTTTGTATAGTATTTTAACATTATAACATTCACACGAAGGAAATTTTGTTGTGCCTTTTTAAGCATTCATTCTTATTTTGTTTATAGCTTGGTTTTTTTCGATCCGACCAAGTGTTGGTAAACTAAGGTCACCAAATATTAAGGATGACCCATACCGTATATGGTAGTGTGGCTATAATAACAGCTTTGAGCCATATTTCGGGAAGTTCAATGTTGATGCACGCATGATGTTAAACCTGAGTCTACCTCAATGCACTCGGGTAATCAGACATGAAGTTATTGGAGGTCAGTCGTTTTGAGTACGAAGAAATGATCTTCTACGGGAAATGATTTGCAATTATATCCCGGTGTCGAATCCATGGACTCTTAATCAGGAAATTTCCAAAGAAACGAAAAAAACGAATAAAGATACAAGGGATATGGTAGTGTGTCCCGAACGTTACATAACCTCTATTCCGTCGACAGATACTGTTGAGATCCAGTTACTTTCTTACCCTTGCTATCTTGTAAACGAGCAAATTACCAAGACAAAAGGCGCCCAAGATATCTATCGCCTTGGCTCACTCTGTTATTGTTATTTTCAACCTTTCATACCTATTTTTCTTTTTGGGATTATGTTCAATTTCTGTCATTACCCTTGTTTGTCTGGTTTCCTACGAAAATATTGGAAAGTTGTTTATTTCAGAATATTTAGGAATGTAGTTATTGGTGTTAAGCTAATATATTAAAAATTGACTAAAGTGCCCAATTCCCTGTTCGATTTGCTCTTATGGTAAAATTAGATTAATTTTTGCCTTTCCTTCGATAATCATGTTTCAATTTGTGCTTTTTTTGTACGCAATAGGGGTAGGTACATTTTTTCCGAGGCATATGATTTTGAAATTTTTTATTTGAGCTCTGGGGCCACCTAAGACCAACACTTGGCGGCGCTCACAAGCTAATTTTCGGCTGCTCTCCCGATTAGATCTCAGTGGGTCTCGGAGACCGTTCACGGCGCCTCTTGATCAAAACTGGGGGCCCCTGAGAATCTCTCGGGGCTCCTGAGATTAGTTATCGGCAACACCTCTGAGACTAATTATTGGGCCCCCCAGATTTGCTCTGGAGGGGGGCTGAGACTGAGTATCGTGGTCATCCAGATTAGCTATTGGGGTCCCCTGAGGCTGTCTTTGGGGTGGGGGAGGGGCTGGGAATGACTTCCGACAGCCCTCTGAGACTTACTCTAGGACGCCCCTGAGACAAACACCCCGGGGGGGTGGAATCACCTCTGAGACTGAGTCTTTGGCGTTCCTGAGACTGACTCGGAGGCTACAGATTAGCTCTCGCGGGCCTAAGGCCAACTCCGGGCCCGTGAGACCAAAACTCGGGAGCACCTCTGGAAATTACTCTCAGAACCCCGAGATTAACTCTCGGATGTCTCTGAGACTGACAACCGGGAGCCCTCTGAGACTAACTTTTGGGTGCTCCCTGAGATTGACTCTCGGGGCCGCTTATACCAAAACTCGGGGGGGGGCACAGCCTGAGGCTAAATCTTGAGGGCTCCCAAAATTACCCCTCTGGGGCCCCCTGAAACCAGCACTCTGCGGATCAAATTAGACTAACTCTCGGACCCCCGGATTAACTCTCGGGGCCACCTGAAACTAAATATTGACTCCTGAGAGAGAAGCCCGTGATACTATGAGGGCCCCCTGAGACCGACTCTTGGGGTGCTCTGAGACTGACTCTTGGGGTTCTCTGAGACAGACTCTCAGGGGGACCCCGAGACCGAATCTCGGGGTCCCCTAAGACAGACTCTTGGGGTCCCCTTGACCGACTCTTGGGGTTTCGCTGAGACTGACTCTCAGGGGCCCCCCTGAAATAGACTATGTTGCAGGGCCCTGAGAACCACTCTCTGTGGGGCCCCTGAGACTAGCTCGGCCCCCCTCCCCTGAGACTCCCGGGGCCCCTGATACCGAATTTTGGGGCCCCTGAGACCAACCCTCTGGGACCCCTAAAATCTACTTTCGGGGGCCTTGAGACCGACTCTCAGGGCGGGGGCCGTGAGGCCGACTCGGGACGCCCTGAGAACGAATCTTCAGGGGCCCCTGAGACTGACTCTGGGGGCCCCGTGATCAGAGAATCCTTTGCAGTGGTTCAGATTGGCCCAAGGGGTGGGGTCTGCGGACGCCTAGGGCCCCTTGGCTACACCACTGCATCCAAACTTTCGGGGGCCCTCTGAAATCACCATTTGGAGGCCCCTAAAATAATTGCTCCCCTAGACCAATACTCCGGAGCCCCTTGATACTGATGCCCGGGGGGTCCTAAGACTAAGCTCGGGGTCCCACTTAGATCAGGCTCAGGGGCACCCTTAGACCCATGCTCGCGCTTTTCTCAGGAGTAACTCGACACCGATGTTCCGGGACCCTCAAGATCAATATTTCGAGCCCCCCCCAAGACTAATGCTCGGTGCTCTGGAGTCCCTCGATGCCGATGCTCGGGGGTCCTGAACCCAGGCCTGAGGGCCCCTGGGACCAAACTCCCATGAGGTCTCATGAGGTCAATGCTCGTGCCTCACTCATGAGTCCCTCGATATCAATAGTCGGGGGCACCCCGAGGGGGGGCCTGAACCCCTGAGACCAAGCTCGGGGCCCCTGAGACCAAGCTCGAGGGGACCCTGAGACCAAGCTCGGATGCTCCCTGAGACCAAGCTCGAGGGCCCCCTGACACCAACCTCGGGGGTTCCCTGAGACCAAGCTCGAGACCCCGTGAGACCAAGATCGAAAGGCCCATGAGACCAAACATCGAAAGGCCCATGAGACCAAGCTTGCCCCCCCTAAGACCAACCTCGGTTGTCCCCTGAGACCAAGCTCGAGGGCCCCTGAGACCAGGCTCACGGGCCCCCGAGATCAATATTCGGTATTCCAGAGCCCTCGATACCAATGATCGGGGTCTCCTCCGAACTCAGGGGGCCCCCGAAATCAATGTTCGGTACTCTGGATCCCTCGATACCGATGATCAGGGGCCCCTGAGACCAAGCTCGGGGGTCCCCTGAGACCAAGCTCGGGCATTCCCTGAGACCAAGCTCGGAGGGCCCCTGACACCGAGCTCGGAGGGCCCCTGACACCGAGCTCGGGGCCCCTGAGACAAAGCTCGGGGGGCGCTGAGACCAAGCTCAGTGGCCCCCTGAGACCAAGATCAGGGCCCCCGAGACCAATGCTCGTGTTTTCCAGTGCATACGGTCAGCCTTATGCATCAGATGCCCTCGAATGCCTCCCTGAGACCAAGCTCGAGGGCCCCTGACACTAAGCTCGGGGAGAGGGGCCTGAGACTAAGCTTGGGGGCATCCCTGATACCAAGCTCGGGTGTCCCCTGAGACCAAGCTCGGGGCCCTGAGACCAAGCTCGGGGTTATCTGAGACCAAGCTCGGGGGGCCCCTGAGACCAAGCTCGGAGGCCCTGAGACCAAACTCGAAGGGCCCCCTGAGACCAAGCTCGGGAGCTCCCTGAGACCAAGCTCGGGGGTCCCCTGAGACCAAGCTCGAGGGTCCTGACACCAAGCTCGGGAGCCCCTGAGACCAAGCTCGGGGGCCCTGATTCCAAACTCGAAGGGCCCCCTGAGACTAAGCTTGGAAGCTCCCTGAGACCAAGCTCGGAGGGCCCCCAGACACCAAGCTCGGGGCCTCTGAGACTTAGCTCAGGGGGCCCCTGAGACCAAAATCGAAAGGCCCGTGAGACCAAGATCGAAAGGCCGGTGAGACCGAGCTCGGGGGGAGGGGCCCTGAGACCAAGCTCCGGGGGCCCTGAGGCCAAGCTCGGGACCCCCTGAGACTGAGCACAGGGGTCCCCCAAGATCAATATTCGGTACTCTGGAGCCCTCGATACCGATTATCGGGGGCCTCCTGAGACCAAGCTCGGAGGGCCCCCTGAGACCAAGCTCAGGGGCCTCCGAAATCAATTTTTGTGTTTTTAGTGCATAAGGTCAGCCTAAGGGGGTCCGCGGACCCCTGAGACCACCCTCCCCTGGCTACACCACTGTCAGAACATTTCAAGGGGCCCATTCAAGCTCTCGGCCGCCCGGTCAGTGGCTGTAAAGCCTTATAGGGGTCCTAGACCACCTCAGGGGCCCTCAGTTCAACACAGAGGCCCATATTAGCTCTGATGACCAGATAAACTTAAGGGCCCGGCTCATCCAGGGGCCCCTTGTCGGCATATTTGTGGCTTCAGAAGAGTTCAGGGTTTCAATTAAAGCTTATAACCAAATTTCAGAGCAGGGGCCCTATTCCTGTGCAGGGGCCTCAGATAAGTTTAGGGTCTTCTGTGCATCACAGGGGATCCAGATTAGCTCAAGGGGCAATATTAACTTTACGGTCCCAGCTCAGCTCAGGGGCCCCCAGGTCGGTGGATATAGGTTCTGGCCAACTCACAGTGCCCTGTTTAAGGTTATGGGTCCTAGCTCAGTTTAGGCATCCTAGAACAGTTCATGCTGCCCAAACCATCTCAGGGGCACTAAGTTCAGCTCAAAGGGCCCAGATTAGCTCGTATGGCATCAGAGGCCAGTTCAGGGGCCCCGAGAAGCTTAGGGGACCTTAAAATCAACTCATAGGACCTCAACTTAGTTTAGGGGCACAGGTAAGTTTAACGGGGTTTCGGGGCAAGCTATCGGGACAGTTTGAGTTTCTTGCTTGATATTACAGTTGTTGATATTCTGATCTCCGTTGCGGGGGCCCATGCCAGAAAAGTGGGGGGGCCAGTGGCCCCCTGGCCCCCCCGGTTCCTACGCCTATGACCCGAGCCACAAAATCAGCGCCATCGCCGAGGCCTCGTCAGCAATCACGCTGTTATTGGTCTGCTCTGTTGACTTCGAGCGTGGCTGGGGCACTTTCAGGTCTATGTTTTGACGGTGGCGTTTCTGACGAACATGGTGAACTATCTCTGATATAACACCAGCGAGAGACTTTTTTTGGACGCCCGAGATGGTAACATATCCCATTTTGTACGTCACAAATCCAGAGTAGTAGACTAAACTACTTGCGGGCATGGACATATTTTCACCTGAACAGTGACTCTGGTGCTCGGCTGTGGTCCTGCCTCCGGATCGCGCGGACCGCGTCAACCACCCCGGACCGCGTCAATCACCTCCGGACCGCGTCAACCACCGCCGGACCGCGTCAACCACCCCCGGACCGCGTCAATAACCCCCGAACCGCGTCAATCACCTCCGAACCGCGTCAACCACCGCCGGACCGCGTCAACCACCCCCGGACCGCGTCAATCACCTCCGGACCGCGTCAACCACCGCCGGACCACGTCAATTACCTCCGGACCGCGTCAACCACCCCCGGACCGCGTCAACCACCCCCGGACCGCACGGACGGCGCGGACCTTCAGACCGCGCCGCCCGTCGCAGCCCCGCGCACCGTTCGTCGCTGCGCCGTTTGACCCGACGACACTGGTGTTCATCAGAGCTAATGTCGCCGATATCAGCGCCGCCACCGCAAACGAGCCACCACAGTCGAACCGTGCGCTCCCACGTCCCCTCCGCGGCGTGGGAAGAGCGGGTTCGAAACCCGCCGTGCGCCTGAGGCGGTCTAATGATTTCGTGCGGGAAAGGGTAGTGAGAGGCTGTGGGAAGCGAAGAGGGGCGGCGATCTTTTCACGAGTGAATGCTGCTGATTAGTTTGGTAGAAGTTGTAAGCCAAACTCCAAAGGTCAGTCTAGTTTGTCACAGTTCTGTGCAGAGACGCTTAAAACTGCATGCTGTTCCAAAACGTAGGCCATATTGAAAAGTGAAACATATTCACCCTTCCGTTAGACATTCAAGTAATACTTTGGAGAGTTAATGTATTCTTTTTGCAATAATTATATCGTGCTGTTTTTCGAGGAATCCGATCTGATTTGAATTTCCTGTGCTCGAAAGCAGTTCAAACTCAATCAAACAGAGCCCGCAGCCTTTAATGCAAACTCTGATTAACTCCCAGCAAGCGTAATCTGTGACGACATGAAGAACCCATTTAATTACCTCATCCGGGTCACTGATGACCTTGACATTACAGCGTCCCGCACAGGTTCGCAACAGTGGCACGGAGACCGCGGTCGGCCGGCCCAGCCGAACCTCCGAGCGCGCTATCGTTCCTAATTGTTTCAACGGCGAAGACACGGCGGCGGGCGCCCCGCTGACGTCTCCACTGCCAGACCACAGGGCAAGGAGTGCCATGGATTCTGCTGGCGAGCCAAACAGCTCAGGTTCTGAATCAGTCCGTGTTCTTCTGAGATGCGGTTGGTGTATGAGACTGGACAGAACATTCTAACGGCAAGTTCCTTCAACAGCTAACGGCAATTGGCTAAACTAGGACTGGCTATACTAAATTCGAAATTCGAGGTCTAGCTATACTAGGACTGAGAATTATTGATATTTACTCCACGATTCTGATGAAGGGCTGTGCCCGAATATATAATCTTCAGTGTTTTTTACATTTCCGGATTCGAGGGGAGAGGCCAGGGAACATCTTAACAACTCATCATCATGCTCCTCGCCGCAGCACTTCAAAACTTATCAAAGTTTCTTACTTCCTTCGACAGGGTGACTGTGAAACATACCCACATTAAAAAAGTGGCGATATCGGGAAAGATAGCCGCAGGGTGAACAATTGTACCAACTTAAATACACTGATATACATTTTTACTGATTCTATATCGCTTAAAATCATCAGTGTCGTAGCTCATCACTAGTCGAACTAAAGAATAGAAGCATGCCATTTGCGAAAGAACAATAAAATACAGCATTCTATGAGAATGCAATCAAAATTAAAGTGTTTCTCATATTGTTGCTACAGTTCATGGCTACCTTTTTTAATTATTGTTTTTGTCCAACGAATTTAGGTTTTTGTCAACAAATTAATTGCATAAAATAAATATCAAATGCAAAAACATTTTAATCCTACGGGCAACTGGGGATGCCCCATTCAACGCTAAATTGTATTGCTTCATGGTATGCAGTATGTTGGAAGAAAGTGACTCGCATAGGTGCATAAAAGCTTCAGGAGAAAATACATTATCGCGGCATTAACAGCAAGCATAGAACCTCAAACACAGCTGCATCCGTCTTGCCTTCTAGTCGGGTAAAATGAATCGCTTGGGTAAAATTATTGTATAATTTGGTAAAATCATACACTCAGTTGACAATAACCACAAACAATGAAAACCTTCAGAACGACAGTTGTAGTCTCATGGTAACCAAAAATAGTCAGGCTAAATTCCCGCAGTCTGTTCCCACTGACTGAAGAATGCTTTCCCAATAGTGACAATACTATCGTCGCGGAAGATTTAGAGCTCGATCTGTAATCATTTGTTGTC
Organism: Lepas anatifera; assembly: GCA_034440635.1. Classification (NCBI taxonomy): domain Eukaryota; kingdom Metazoa; phylum Arthropoda; class Thecostraca; family Lepadidae; genus Lepas; species Lepas anatifera. The sequence continues at coordinate 196,302 of JAOTON010001171.1, forward strand.
AAGAGGGGACTGAGAACCCCAGCTAACTCGGCTCGCAGTTCGAAGAGAATAACTTGTGCCGAATAGTTTCATCCTGAATTTTCTGAGAATTGTTGATGGTGGCGTGTTTATCTGGATAGTAGTGCAGCTCGCTTGGATTGGGATGAGACTGGCTGCTATGAAAATTCCGTTGCACTTTGAGGAATTCCAGTGCGCTGGCCAGCAAAGTGATTCACCTATATCGAGCCGGGTCCGTTTTCAGTCGTTGCCTTTGTCCTGAAGCCGGCGAGAGTGTGAGAACCCTTATAGTAAGCTGCATCTTTTTAAAATCCAGGAAGAGTTTTTCGTTCGGCACAGTTTTGCTTATCTGCGGACAGCACGAGGCCGGAGGGAGCAGGCTCGGGGAGCGTGCGGGGAGGGGGGAGGGGCAGGTCCCTGATGACGGACCTCTGCAGGATGTTGATGAAACGGAGCCAAAGCCGCCTGGTTAGACCACCCTCAGTCATTTGTCGGCACACCAAACACCGCTCCGGCGCCGCCGGAGGGCATATATTTAATACTAAGGCGAATTTACGACCAGGAAGAGAGCCAATTTAAAGAGTCTTCACAACGGGAAGAAGTCGTGCCCTGACATACAGCATTATGGGTCCTGTTCTTTCGTGTTGAATGACGATGGTGCTTAATCGTCAATAAATTAATAGGTACCAAAAGCCTCAGATGTAACACACAAAACAATCTTCCATTATGTCTTATCGTGCACGTTTCTTTAGATTTCTGTTTATGCCCCAGGACATTTGTACAGCTCATCAAACCCCTTTACTTCCAAACCAATATAACGCGGAAGTTTTTTTAATTTTCATTGTCGCTGAACATCACATCTGGAAGCACACCTGCTCCCAGAAGATCCATTAAAAAGACAAGATGGCAGGGATGGACAGCACCTCCTGACGCAGGGCGTGGCCGACTGGGCGGCCGCCGCGGGGCGGCGCCCCTGTCGGCGGCACAGGCCATATTTTTAGACACTCCTGCTCAGCTGTTTTAGCAGAAGCTGCCAGCTGGCTTCTGTCCATGCTACACAGACAACCCTACCTGCCTGCCGGCACGTCGGCTCTACCGACCGACCACGACCACGCTTCCCCCGCTGTCGGACGTGTGCTTCAATAATTTGTCTTCGTATTGAAGGTGTTCTCCAATGATTCATCTTTTTCAGCTTGAAATGATTCATCATGTGATTGTAGGCCGGACACTGCCAGGAAGGGGCGAAATAGCCACAAGTTTGAACCGGAGCAGGGCTGAAGGGAGGGGCCGAATCTGTTTCCGGGTGGGTTTGAATCATCGACTAGCGAGAGAGCACTAGACCACGTACCCGCTAGCCTCCTGTACACCCAGACCCTGGGCTCAGGTTCATGCTGCTTACAATACAGAAATGCACGTCAACTTCAACTGTATATCTCCAGCCTCGTGATGCCATCAGGGTTTGTCTGATTCCACACGTAACTTCCATTACCGACCCTGCCCCCTTGGCGCCATCCCGGCCGTGAATACCAGTGTAAGGTCAGTGGGTCTCCGGCTCGGGCTCAGTCCTCCTGGGTGCGTGCTCCCCGGGGTACCCAGAGCGCGCCTCAGCCCGGCCGGGTCTGATGGATACGGGCACCGGCCATTACACCGGCGGATCTCGCCACCTCCGAGCCGCTCCCCGGCACCGCGCCGCAGGTATTTCTGAGGCCGGCCGCCTCCGACACCCCCGGGTGACACCAGGAAAAAGGGTCGTGGCTGATAACCGGCGCCCCGCCTGGAAGCAGACAACAGCGCGGCAGGGGGCAGGACGGGAGGGGGCGTGTTCTGGAGCAGGCTCCACGGTCGCGCGCCTGTTCTGGACTGCGGCGTCTGGTGGGGCGTTCTCACGCGTGAGCCCTGCTCCAGCGGCGCGATTTATGCATGACAGAGAGACGGATGGTGTGGCGGCGTGTCCTGCACCTCAGCCAGAGGCTGCCCTGTCTCCTCACCGCGATCAATGTCCCGCAACCGCACACAGGTTTGTGGGTCTCGGGAAATGATTTTGCGTGGCAGGTTACGAACAGGTGTCATGTCTGCATAATGACATTGCAGACTGGGCTATCCAACAACAGCAAGAGAAACGTTGCTTACGGCCCTTGCTTGCTAAGGAGATGAGCCTTTTATTCCTACACCGAAGAAGGAATTTCATAGACTCAGACCTGTGCGAATTTCGTTTCGCTTGTGTGCTACCCACCGAAAGTCAAAGCATTATTTGCCTGCTTTTATGCGAATATTGACCCCGTTATTTTTCCTTTTAATACGCACTTCAAAAAAGTTTGAATTTCTGCACTTTCGTAGCTTTTGCTCTCTGGTTTCATGTTAAGAGAATGATTCTCAGCCAATGCATGGAAGTAAACATACATGAAATGCAAATCAACACAGAATTATAGACACAGGCTTGCGTAATTGCTGTCCATCCCTATTAATATTTATCAAAGAAGAGCATGACAGAAATTCCTGCCATATTTCCTAGGAACTAGGAATCTGAATCGTTCCCAAAAACTTCCATTGAACTTCCCACTAAACGAAAGCATTGAAGATGCATCCACAGCTTTAAAGGTAGTTTCTTTGACGTTGGAAGACATAACAATAAACTGAACCTCTTAGTGCCTTCCGGAGCTATTGATTACCCACGCAAATCTATGCATACAACGAAAACTTTTCTGCTTCCAAAGGTTAAATCAACACGATCGACGGCGGTTCCGGGAGGGATCCTTCCCTCACATCCTCGTTAACATCCGTGTTAAACGCCAACACTACTAATCCCCAAGCAGCTTAATCAAATCAGTGCACATCCGGGGCGGCGTTTGAGGAAATATGCGGGACCACAAAGAAAACAATCCTGGAGGAGTCGGCGCTCCCGTTGGCGATGTTTGCCTCGTGCAAATAGCGGGCGTCAACACGACTGGAGGGCGCGCCATCAAAGCTAATGACTCCTCAAACAGAGCGCGCGCATCCCGCGCGTCGGTCACAGTCCTCTGGGATCTGTGGGGAAACTGCTCTGGATGCTGTGGGCGGCGGCGTGGTCTTACACGACAATCTCTGTGCTCAGTGTCAACACGGACGAAGGGGCTGCAATATTGTATACTTCTGCGTGGCGGAAGGCGCTTTATTCGAGACGAGGTAGGACAGTATAGTTCTGTTACCATTGGGTCCAGTGGAGGGGGGCAAGTGGGACACTTGCCCATCTAATCAACTCTCGGCGCCCTCTGAAACGATCACGACGCTCCCCTGAAAGGCTAATGGCGTCCCCTGAAATGCCCCCTCCCCCTAGGATCACTGACAGCGGAGCTGAGGGAGGAGGGCACCGGGGGCCGGTGCCCCCTTAAATCAGAAACTTTAACACTAACTCTATTGTGTTGACTGGAAATGAATGGGTTGAAAAACCATGGTGCCCCTTTAAATTCGGACGTTCCGCCATTACTGCCCAGGATGCGAGTATCGGCCTCCCACGATAGGATTTGGCGCCCACCAGATAGGTTTTCCCGTCCAAAAGTGGCACCCCCTGGTCCTGACGCCACCCCTCCTCGACCATATAAGCCCCCTCCCCCGATCAACAATACCTGGATCTGCCTATGCCAGTTACTTATCGTGTTATGCAGCAGGAAAGCTGCATTAAAAACTTCGACGATACATATAATGATTCTAGTTTCTCAGGTACCCGTTTTTCTCCAGCCCCATCTTTGTCGACGAAGATGCTTGCTCAGGTGCAGAGACTAACATCGATTTACAGCTGAGACTCCCAGCACATCGCGGACGCCCTTCACAATAGACCGCTGCGGTGGTCCAATCTGATAGATATCAGATTGTCGCTGCAATGTTGCACGCCTCAGGAATTCGACACAGGCGGTACTGGTACTGGTCCACGAAAAAGTACAGCTTTCTCGTGGTTCCAGGCGCAGCTGCAGCCAATATGAGCCAGGAGAAGCAGTCCAGGCCTTTCATTTTATATCTAGCTAGTATCTAGCAAAGCGACGGTGCGTCATACCCCCATTCTCAGAAACTACGCTTAACACTGAATGCGAAACGTGCCTACAGTTAAGCAAACCTTGTCCTCTGTGTGACCTCTGTGCTTTCTGGAAGTGCTCTTATGGATCCCACCTAGACTGAATAGTTGGCCACCAATATGGTCTGGAGTTTGTAAGCCCGAGGGATCTCTAAAACAATATTTGTGGAAGATACCTTTCCGACGTCACTGTCAAGCGGCGGTGTAAGCACTGTCACTACCTGAGTGAAAGTTCTCGCACCAAACAGCCATGCGCACAAAACAAACCTTCTTCAGTACTTTTCATCCTTTAACCTTTTATCCTTTATACCTTACCTTACATTTAATCCTCACCTTTTATCCTTTAACCTTTCATCCGATAACTGTACTTGTGCTGCTGTTGTGAATGGTTACCTTAGGGCACATCAGCATAAACAATTTTCTCAGCTGTGTTCCCTTTAAATCTACATATATCGAACTTCTTATGCAATATCCGTCTGGCTAAAGTAAGCAACATCGCAGAATTCACCTCCGAACAAAGCAAAACTTTTACAGCTGAGCACGGTCGAGGAAACAGAATTGAGTGACTGCGAATAGATACGGCAAAATAAACGCCAAACTTTGGCTAAGCCGCCGGAGAAAAGTTACCGTCTCTCTTCTGAAGCTGCGTTACAGTCATTTATGCAGCAGCCACCGTGACTAACTTTCACATCCAGGACGAAAACATCTTATTTCTTCCACAGGCTGATGCTCCCACAGCGGAGTCTTCACGCGGCGAGAAAACAATTCTCCCACGGCGCTCGTTCTCTAGAGAAAACGTTGACAGGTGACGAGCACCAGTAACTCGTCTTGGGCACGACAACCCCTGACTATTTGCGTTTCACCTTCGTCACTAAAATCAGCTCATTTTACCTCCGTCAGCCGCTCGCATGAGCGTGCCTCCTCAGCGCAATGCTCATCATCATCACCGCCCGCCCGGTGGGAACGGAGCACAATAAACCACTTTACCCCGTGCTTCCTCCACATTTGCCCGTCAAATCAAAAGGCAAGTGCACCCTCGTCGAGGGCTTTTGGCGCTGTGACACGACTAAAGCGAAATTGAGAAATCCAGAGGAGGCACAAGAAGTGATTGATTACGTCGTGAGTGGAGATGTGAGATGGTGAATAATATACGAGAGGACGCACCCGAGTCGGGAATAAGGTGATTAACGGAAGTAGCAAGGCGGGTCGAGTCGCGTGGAAATGAGAAAAGGAAATTCTGATATCTCCAGAAACCGAGAGCCATTACTAATCCTACTCTGCATACAATCTTCGTCATCTGACTCTATTACTGAATTAATGTGTATGTTTAGATTATAGCAAAATTAGATAAAGTTATAACGGTTAACAATTTCATGATGTATCTCCATAAGTTGCCCCCGTGCTGACGATACAGCGTTGCCGCGGCGTTGGACAGAGACGTTAGCCTCAGGCGCGCCACATTAGCCTGAGTACGGCAGGGTGATCAGCATCGGCGTCAGCAGGATCACCATACTCGCACGGCCCGCCCCAGACCGCAACACTCCCCTATCCACCCACTGTAAAACGATTCGCGCACGCTTCCATCAGCCTGACATGCAATTTGCCGGTGTGAGCAGTGCCCTCCTCCACCATTGCCCTCTGCGGTCGCTGCTGCCTGCTGAAGTCGACAACAGCCGGCAGACAAAGGAAGCAGTCGAGGCGTGGCCTGCCCCCTGCTTAACCCATTCAGGGGTTCAGCTATACGGTCCAGGAACAATGCCGCCGGATTGTCGGGCCGAGCGCGTGCCAGCCGGTCACAACTCCCCCTCCCTCCACTCCCCAGCCGGTGGGGGTTACGCACTGTTCAGCGGAAAAGCAGGTCTCCAGATTATTACCACAGACAGAACCCATCGGGGAAACGTTTCTGAGAAGAGCGGGCATTTGGTGTTGAAGTTTTTTCCATACAAGTACATGTATTCATGTGCAGCACATTGCATACACAACACATTTCCTAATATTTCACAAGCACAACAATGGGGGCGAGCCGGCTCGGGGAGGGCAATGACATTAAAAACATTGATACAAAAACAGGTAAGTAGAGTACATTCGCAGATCAATTTACATCGTCTGTTTGAGTTCTTTGCCCCATGCGTCCCGCCAATCATTCAACACGCCCCGCACTGGGCACAAGTCGATCATGTTAATGCTGTTGTTCAAGACTGTTGAACTGTGTTGATCGCAGTTGGACACGGTGGCACATGGCTCAATAGACATTCATTGTACTACCATGATCGTGACAATTGGTGCTGGGGATGAAAGGGGTTACTTGTGACTGTGCCGCAACTGATGTAATCACCTAATGGCACAGCGCAATATAATGGAGCTGGCAATTTCTCGACCCCGCTATTTAGTCTAGGCATGTTGTTTCAATGGCTAACAAGTTAAAGCAAACGAAGCTGTCAGAAAATTGATGTCATCTTACGAGAGGTAAATGTGACTGACTCAACTTCTCAGCTATACAGGTAATTCATAGCCCTGCTCTCAGACTGTCTCTTGTTTGTGGAAAACGAATATTTATATAATTATACAGATATTAATATAAGTATATAATATTATAAGAATATATATATATATATATATATATATATATATATATATGATATATATTATATACAAATATAATAATATTTATTTCTATCATTAAATATTCCATCTATAATTATATGTTTAGAATATTTATGCATAAACAAAACTCAATTGCAGAAAAGCACGACTTTCCAGAGACAGAAAATTCCCAAGAATTGTCTGGACCCAAACACCGCGACTGAGGTTGTTTCAGGCTCTACTGCCCCGCCGTGATATCACCGGTCCCTTTCATCTATTTCCTGCTCTAGCCAGCCGTGCGCCAGCCGACTCCCAAGCAGCCACCTTTGCCGAGGCGTTAATGCTTTTCCGAAGTGTTGTGACTGCTGGAAGCTAGCATCTGCAAGCTCACAGTCCAAGAAAATACAGCTCACGCCACCGATCCCGCACCAGAAACAGCTGAAAACCACGAGCGCGGCAGCCTCAAGGCAATGTGAGGGGTACAAGCAAACACATCCACCGCTCTCAATACCAGATGTTTTAGCAGTGATGTCAGCAGTCTGGAACAATCAGATTGGCTCATAACTGTTTTGATAGCGGGAAAGCATCAATTTTTACGCTTCATAAGCCGGGGGGGTCAAAAGGACCAGTATTTCGCACCGCAGCCGAAAACAACATCTCATACCTATTTCGGGCGCAGTGTTTAACGTATTGACTTCGTTGAAGATAACATTTACATTGTGAGAATAGAGCACCTTTCTTAACAGTCGGACCACCTTGACTTCCTTTACAACTGGCATAAATTTCCGGTTGATGTCCCGGCTAACATAGAGAAGGCTATGACACGCTTGAATCAGTTTAGCATGAATTCTTAGGAAAAATATTCAGGCAATGTAGATGAGCTCATGTTAAACTTTTAATCTCCAGCTAGGGGCCAACTGGCGCAGCCGCTAGCTGCTATCCAGCATTGACGACGTCTCTGCCCGGGCGGCCGTTCCAACAGAGGTGTTTGCGAGCGCGCGAAGGCGCTCTCTCCGCACGCTCCATTTGCACCCCGCTCGGAGGCATTTTCCTTCAGCGCTGCTGCCAAATCCTTTATAATTGGATCATTTGTCTTGCGTCCACTTGGGATGCATTACCTCTTGAGTGTGCTACCAGTGGACTATCAGCACAGTGGAAGCTGGATCAGTTTTGTAGCCACTCCAGATCGGAATAAGGTGCGAGAAGCGCCGCCTCTGGAACAGCAGCTCCATCGAAGTGTATGCAAACAAGCGACCGGCACACAAGGCTGGCGATGCCGCCAGGATGGCGATACATCATTGCGCGCATACATGTATGCTGCGTCCAGCTGTTTCGCTTGTTAAAGTAGAAGCTGGGCATCACAGTCGCAGTTGAAGCAGACTAGTAGTTCCACGCCATAAGGATGACATAGAACAGGTGACAGTATTAACCTCAGTTCTAATAGAACCCGTCAAGACACAGAGACAGAGACAGTGAGACACAGTTAAATAAATTTGCTTGCTTAAAGCAAAGGCAGCGACGGTCGGGAAGTGTACTAGCCTGTTGGAAGGCCGGTTTTGTTCTGGCTGGTGCTTATTCTGCTGCTGACGCGGTGGAAACGCCTTGGGCTCTATAGATCTTTTCAGACGCGTATCGCATCCAGTGCAGCATGATCCCGTCTCTCTTTCCCTCATCCTCATACAAATCCCGGGATTATGCAGAACCAGCGCCCGCTGGGGATTGGATATCTCAGCCTTTGTTTGCAGTTCAGTCTGGACGCGAGTGAACCACTCGCAGTCTTTGCAGCCTTTCATCGATCAAACAAACACGAGAGGAGACTCTAAAAATACCGCCTGATGAAATAACAGAATCCGGGACGCAAGTGACATTTTCGCCTGCGGTTTCTCAGTGGTTGAATCTTCCAGGACGTGTGATGAGACCGGCACCTGTCTGCTGCCTCTGTCTGCAACACGATACGATGGAGCCGGTGAACGTGGTCCAGGCACACGGTCGGCACCGCCCGCGGGCAGAAATCAGAGCCGCCCGGTCCCACGCGGCTGATTTAAACCCACGAGGGGGCTTCATGCGGGCTGGGTAGGAAGCCCTGCCGGTGTTGATTGCGAGAGAGAGAGAGAGAGAGAGAGAGAGAGAGAGAGAGAGAGAGAGAGAGAGAGAGAGAGAGAGAGACAGACAGACAGACAGACAGACAGACAGACAGACAGACAGACAGACAGACAGACAGACAGACAGACAGACAGACAGACAGACAGACAGACAGACAGACAGACAGACGCTCTTCACCACATTCATCGGTCGTCAGCAGCCGAAGAGAAGTGTGAGAGAGCAAGAAAGAGAAGAAGAGGCAGAGCTCGTCACCACCTGGTCGTTTCCAACCGCTAACAGGCAGGTCCTTCTGTCGCCGCCTTCCGGTGGTAGCAGCTGTTGTTGCACGCCTTGGTGAGCCGTTGGCCGGGCTTGTGAGACAGCCGGCACGTGCACCGCCGGGAATGCTTCGGTGGAACTCGGGGACGGATCACGGCTGACGAGGAAGGCACGCCGCCAGAGCACAAGAATGGACAGCACGCGCGACCGGGAGAACAGAGGCAGGGGCCGACGCACGGGACGCATCCGAACTATTTCTCATTCGAGAGATATGAGAGCGCTCAAATTTCGGATCGTGCCTACTCAGGGTACGGTGTGGGTCCATGGTAAGGGCTAAGGGCTGTAGGATGTCAAAAGCTTAACCAAGTTCACTTCGATACAGATACATAATGCGATTAACGCCTGATCTCTCGTCCTTTCCAGAGCATTCATCATATTCTGCTATCAACATAATATACAAATTTGAAAGGGATGCTCGATGACATAGCACTACCACATCTTCAGAGCTGTAACATTTTATACAGCAGCTAGTCATACCCCATGCCCGGTTTAATTGAATTCTCCAGTGCAATTCTCCAGCGCATCACGGCCCATCTCTGCAGATTTCCAGGTGAAACGATGCGTTCTTGATGGCCGGAATCCATCACGAGGCCAGCATTCCGGCACCGCTCGTCCCGCTGGCCGGCGCTCGTAAAGGCAGATCGGAACCGACGGCCGTCGCATGTTTTACGACTGCTGACGTTCGTCACAGGCACGTGGACCCCATCTCGCTGGAAGGCAGGCACGCCAGACAGCGCCCCTGGCCTCCGCCCTTGATCTGTCTCTGGGTTCAGAGCGTCAACAGTCAACAGACAGGAGGTCATGGTGCCTGCACAAAGTGGAGTGGGGGAGGGGGGGGTGGGGACAGAAGTGATCAGCGTGGAGTCAGTTTAGTAAGCGGAAGAGAAGAGAACTCGCCTTGGGCAGGGAACGGTAAAGTCCAAGAGGGCCTGCAGGAGGGGGCAGACACTTCTGTGTATGGTTTGCTTTTGCCACTATAAAAAATGTAAGTACTTATGCATAAATGCATCAAAGCATAATCAAAGTACATGCATGCTGGCTTTTTTAGCTATTGTGCTTTCACTGTGATTGCTTGCCAACATTTTCCAACTTTTGATCGAACCCTTTGTGAAGTTGAAACTTCCTACAAGTTCGCCGAAGTTCCAGTTACCGCATCCAGTCGACTGTTCCAGCGGAGGCACCTTGCTCCAGCAGTGTTCCCAGACAATTAATTCGGCGCTGGGGTCGGGAAGTGGAAGGGTAGCCGGCTTGCCCGCACCCCTCCCCTGCCCGTTCACCTCTGGTCACACGGGCAGTACGCAGGGATCAGGTATCCCCTTACCACACCATGGGAGAATGGGGCTGAGGAGGCTGGCGGTTCCGCGTGTGGTGTATGACTACCAGGTTGGTATAGGTGCAATCAGAGAGAACACGCTCACCAGCTGACCAGAGTGCTGCCGTTGACAAGAGGACCTCTGTGGGATGATGACCTCAAACTTTGTAACGGAGTTCTTGGGTTGTTTTTCTTAAACTTATCGCCGGAGTACTCGTGTAGCCCCAAGGCATCAGAACCCTCAAAAGTTGTAAAGCGTCCGGGAACTTTGATTGTCTTCACTCTCTTAAAGCCCTCAACCAGAAACAAACCTGAGTCAAGCCGCTTGGCATCACCCGAAAGATAGCGTTCCTAGGTTTTGAACCGCTACCTAGCGGGCTAGTTATGGACAGCAGTGCAAAGTCAAGGGCATTCAAATGTAACACAGCTTGATCGCCTCTGGGTATGCTTGGTTACCTGGGTAATTATTTAATAGCCTTATACACTGATACATCCACAGGGAGCCCCTGCTGCAACAACTGAATAATAAATAGACCCACAAAATGAATCAGCGCGATGATTTTCGGGGCCTAATGACTGTAAAGTTGCGACTGATGCAAGCCCAAGCCCAAATAGCTCACGACGTGGTGATTATTTTTGCACGGTTCTACGTTTGTCCCTTCTCCAGGCAGCCAGGCAACAGGCGGCGCCACTGAAATCCTGCAGTCGAAGAAGCCAGGTCACCGAGCGAGAGCGCATAAGGTTTAACTGAATGAGGTATTTGACAGAGCAGCTGCCTCCTGAGAATACGTCTCCACTCTCGAACTACGCTGCGCTCTTCCGTAGCACCGGATGACTATATTCGGCGCTGGATAAGGCCGTCCTCTCCTGGGAATGGCCATCCATTTTCGAACTATAGTGCACCGAGATATTCATATTCCCAGAATACATTCGCGACACCGTCTGCAATGCACGTGGGACATTGACGTCTGTCTGGGTTACGGTCTTCCGAGTTCTGCGACTCTGAAATATGTATACATTAAGCGAACGAGCTGAGCCTGGCAGCCTTCGAGCTCCGGAAGTGGGAAAATTGAGTGCCATTTACGCTCAAATGACTTCTCCCTCACGTGAGTGGTATAAACACACGTTCAGCTACAAATCTCCCGTGGAATGGAAGGGTCCTAATTAAAAAAACCTATCGCAGCTAGGTTCTGATAGAAAGTGCCTGTTGATATAGGAGAAGGTGGTGGAATGGTGACATGCCTTAGGTTCTTCTATGTTTTTATTTTTGCATTCGCTGGCGATATTCTTGACGCTGAGAAATAGGGGAGTATTTGAAAAAAAGACAAGTCGGCCTTAACTGCAGGCGAATATAGTTCAGCTTGGCGTATATGCCTTTGCAGTTTGGGCAAACAATTCTATGCTTTAAGAAGCATGCAAAAATTGGTAGGGTAATGTCACTTGGGCAAGAAAGGTCACTGACTTTTGACCTTCGGTCCAGCTGTTGGAATGCGAAGTATGGCAGGCTGCCTGCAGGTAAAAATTCTTCAAATTGCCCTTCCTTTCAATCTTAACTAATTAGATGCTTTGCTAAAATCATATAATACAGTATTACAGACGTTTTGGAGACATTAAAACGGTTGGTCCAGTCAATAATTTTTGCTTGGGATAGCTGGAATTACCCCTTGATATTTGAAAATGCAAAATTCTGTTATACTTTGCTTAACAGAATATACTTTGCTATACAGAAGCCCAAGAGGATATCTCAGCGTTTCGTCCGTCTTAACTTCATACTTTGCCCATGTGCGGTCGAACTTGGAGTACTGTAGCGTTGTGTGGAACGGAGCGGCTGCATCCTACACTGATCGACTGAGCCGCGTAGAACATAAGTTTTTAGTGTGGCTCAATGCGCACAGTCACCAGCGATCCCCAATCACTGGCCTACACAGACCTGTTGAGGCACTTTGACCTTGTTTCAGTAAGCGCTAGGCGACAGCAACACGATCTCATGTTCATCCGAAATATTTTTAAAGGCCGAATCTCATCTTTATCTCTTCTCGGGTCCTTCCACTTGCATGTTCCGACTCGTGTCACCCGTCAGCAACCATGGACCCTGCTAAGTGTACCTTATGCAAGGGTTGGCACTGTTAAGGAAGGTCTATTTATGAGGCTTCCGAGGCAGCTGAACATGTTTTTACGCATGTGGCCGGCCGCAGATGTATTTTCAGATACCTGGCAATAGTTCCGCGGAGAAGTGAAAACCTATGTCGCCTCGTTGTAGTTGTGTATGAGCCAGTGATTGCATCTTATGTTATGGATGGTTTTATGGATTTTTATCGCTCTTAGGGTTCGTATCGCTTTTATTGTTTTAATTTTTGTGTGTGCTGCCACAATAGGTTTGCCTATTTTTAAGTGGTCACCTTGTGCCTCTTTGGGCATTTTATTTACGTTTTGTGGCATCTTTACTCTTATGGTGTACATGTTTAATCTTTTATTTCTTGTACTTTCCCTTTTATTGGGGTCATCCCTGTTGGCAATGATGCGGATAAATAAATAAAATAAAAATAAATAAATAACACGCGCCCCGCTGGGGTCTCTTGCATGACGCGCCCCGCTGGGGAGGGCGTTTTCGCCCCCCTCCGTATCTCGTTCCTCACGAAAGCTAAAGGAAAATTACGGAAAGCTTTCAAAAGCTCTTGACAATACGAATATATTTTATTCGAATAATTTTTATGTCAGGTCAATATTGAGGTCAGCATAGGTCAAAGAAGGCTCCATAGGCTTAAAACAGAGCAGTGAACGTTTCCCTCTCTAGATCTGCCCTCAGGGAAGCTAGAGAAAATCTTTATGCATCATTGAATTCCTCTCATCGCGGCAAATCGAATGATGTATAATATGACCTTGCTAGGTTAAATAGTGAAGATGACCTGACCTCGAGCTAGGTCATGGTCACAGAGTGATCTGGTATGGTCATGTTGCATATCAATCAACTCCCCGTGACAATATAAGCACAGTGCAAGCAAAATGGGAGCTTTATATTAATTCAGTGAGAAGTTATTGGCAAAACAATCACTCTCTGCTCCCGTGACTTGATATGACCCTTGAGAGGTCAGATACTCAAGAACTCAACTTAATGGTCAAGATAGTGGTAAGAATAGACGTTTTAAGGATTTTCAGCTTTATCTATCCAGCGTTTACTGAAAACGAGCCCTATTCTATTTTTCACCATATACTTATAATGGTGTGACCAAAAAATTGAGCCCACCTTAGGTCAACAATATCAAAATTCTGAGGTAGCAGATTTGTAGACCCTAAAGACCTGATCATATTGTGGAAATTTCAAACTGATCAGTTTGCTGATGTTCCCTGGGCGCGGCTTCAAACTCGTAATTTTAGGTTCTGAGGTCGGGTCACTTGACCCTGAAAAGATCCTTGACCTGACATGACCTTAACTAAAAATTTTGGTCAGATATGTAGAATTAATCAGGGATAAGGTACTGTAAGTTTCGTTGTTCTGCGTCTCTTTGTTTTTGAGCTATCTGGGAAAAACCAGGAAGGGGGCGAATTTCGCCCCCCCAGCGGAGCGCGTGTTAATACAAAAACTATAACATGGTAGGAAAAACATGTACCTTCACATGGGCGCATTTATAGTGGGGCAATAGAGCCCCGTGGGTCTCATTCAGACACATCCACAGGCGTGAGTTTTATAACTAACATAATGCTTGGTCGACACATTGGTCATCAATGCGGCAAAGAGACTTGTTAAGATCTAGCAATCTGTCGTTTTCTTAGTGCTGCTGTTTTAAACCATTATCCTAAGACGGCGAAGAGTTTTTCTTCGACCAGGCGTCCCTTTGGTTGTTCTTATCCAATTTTACTCTACTGTTTACTTCGCAAAGAGAAAACCTTAGATCGGTCCGGAATAACATTACTGCGCTGGCATGAGGGTTGGGTGGCCCAGCGACTTCGTTGCTCGTCTTCAGATCGGACAGCATGGATTCAACGCCGATTTCATGGATTTCGACGCCAACAGCAATCTTCATGGCGGGAAACCGCCTTCCGTGTCCGATTTGACCCGGTGGAGAGGATCCTTAATCACCCAGGCCAATGCTCCCTATAATTGGGCACATGTGCCCGTTGGGAGTAGGCTTAATAAAATACCAAAAACACAGTTTGATGTGACAAACCATGGCGTCTTTTCATGCTAATGGATAACGATTTTCTGATGAATTTAGTCATAAGAATGGCAAAACTGCTGACCCTTGATTATTTGGAACAATTATTGCCACTCACAACCTCGCCTTTCGTTCCCTCAACTGCCGCCTTTGCAACATCGAACGCTGACCTCGGCGGAGACACGGCCCCTAGTGCACGAGCGCCGACCTCGGCGAACACGCCGCCTATGCACGAGCGCCGACCTCGGCGGAGACGCGCCCCTAGTGCACAGGCCGACCTCGGCGGAGATGCGGCCCCTAGTGCACGAGCGCCGACCTCGGCGGAGATGCGGCCCCTAGTGCATGAGCGCCGACCTCGGCGGAGATGCGGCCCCTAGTGCACGAGCGCCGACCTCGGCGGAGATGCGGCCCCTAGTGCACGAGCGCCGACTTCGGCAGAGATGCGTGCCCCTAGTGCTCCATCTCTTCGCCACAAACACTCCCTGCTCTCTGATAAGTCATTGTGGCTAATTCCAGTGGGTCAGCGGCTGACGCTCTCTGTGGGGTGTCTGAAGACTCAGCGGCCATAGGGCCGAGTAGGACGCAACCACGCCCCCGGCGCAACCCCCGGCAGCTTCCACCTCACAGCCTCCCGCCGGGGGCTGGTTGGCAATTAGTGAAACTGTTATTTAATTAGAGCCATGCGGCGATGACGGCAAGAGCCAGCCCACGGTGCAGTGACGTCTCTCGCTCTTGCCCCGATGCAATCAGTGTTAGAGCCCCTGCCAGACCGCCGGGGCTGGCTCCAATAGGTCGACAACAAAGCCGTCCACTCTGGCCAACGCGCTGAGCTGAGGGAGTCATGAGAATGCCCAAGGACGCCCATGTCTGAGTCTGATCAGCCAACAGACCCGCCAGACAAAATCCATACGGGGTCAGCAAGCTGTATTTAAGCGTATACCTAGAGGAAACATCAAGGGCTCTATGCGAAACCGGATTAACGTTTCTCGGTCAGCGATACACTTGCTTTGCTTCTTAAACGCTCAACTTTGGACACGGCACCAATACAACTGCTCAAGCAGAACGTTTAAATGTGCCTCTTTCTGACTGTATTCCCATCTCCGACTCAAGAGCACCGTGCCTCTGGATAGGTTCCGAGTTGGCCAACTGGTCGATCAACATCAACACATTTGAGCCAACGAAGGCTGTGGATAAGCAAGAAATAAAACAGCAAGAAAGCAGTCTCTAAATCGAATTATTGTAGTGCAAAGAGGTGTACCTATCATCATGAGCGTTGGAGGGTAGATGAGAGGGGAGGGGCGGGGGAGGTGTTCCCAACTCTTGAACCAGGGGAGTCATCCCCGATACTTTTGGAACTTTACCTAGTTTTTCTTCTTTAGATCCGTATTACCTACGAGGACCTATGGAAACATGTTGATAAAGTGCATCGTCGCTGGCGTTTTCACAGGCAGCCAATATGCTAAGAATTCGTGCCTCCCATCCTCACCCTCCCCCCAGTCTAAGGTCCGTCTCCCCTGTAAAATTTCGTGGCGGCGCCCCCACCTGACATGAAGAAGGAGAAAAAGATCAGTTACCAACCGTCCTACCCTATTCTCAAAGCCACCAGCAGCATCATGACACAAAAATCATTCAGCAAACCCCACGATATTAGCAGAACACAACGAGCGTTTCGACACCTGTGTGACAT